>JAODPA010123593.1:0-17738 GCA_025585075.1 Nepenthes mirabilis
TTTTTTTTTTTTCCATTTGGAGAGATTATTTTCATAGTTTAAACTCATGATTCAGGTCACGATGTAACAACCTTTCCATTACAAAAAGACTCACTCTTAAAAGTGACCTCCAAGGTTGTTACCATTCCCACCGGCCGAAAAAAGTGACTACAGAATTTTCAAAACCCTCAATGTGTTAACACATCCATATTCAATCATATTCCAAATCCAAATGATGATGGTTGACCAACACCCATCAAATCAAGTGTGGTAGAAGGATAGAAGGGGAAAAGCCAAGTGCTAGTAAAAAGGGGAAAATGTTCACAAATTTTGCAATATTTTGAGAATCTTTTTAAACTTCTAAAAAGAATAGGAGAGATTTTGCAATATTTCCAATCTAAATTTATCACCGATTCAACATACTTGTATCAATGTCATATTGCATCCCAAAAAAGATATCTGGTACTCATTCACCAAATTAGTCAAATTTTTTTATTCCACAGATAATACCATCAACAAAGTTTGCCAACAGCAACCATACCAACAATAAATTATCAGACACTTACCTAAATACATGTCGACATTGTTCCCCTACCTTTATCTAAAATAAAGCCTGCTAAGAGTGTGCCAGAAAACAGCAAATTTGCCAAACTAAACAAAGCCAAGAGTTTGGTTCGGTTGAGTTTGCTTTGGTCGGCTTTCATGAGGCAGGTTTGGCATTAGTAAAAGAACAATTTATGGTTTTCAGCCATTTTTACTAGCTTACCAAATCAAACCTAACCATAGACCATTCATTCCATTTAATGTGTTAATAATCTTTGGTTAAGCAATTCATCACCAACTTTTTTAAGAAGTGAGATTAAACATTTTTGGGCTTAAAAGATCAATAAAATACTAGAGATAAACTTTTTTACTTTATAGCAATGGGAAAGAGAATTCTTATTCTAATGAAGTTCAAATGTCATGAAAAAAATGGATCAGAACAATAGCTTTTTAAATCACCAAACAATAATGGGTCAAATCACAACTTAATGTATAGCAATGTGGTTTCATAACGGAGTTTGCTTAGTCCACTGTCAAGAATGGCAAACATTGGCAATCTGGTCTCAAATTTTCCAGATCTCACCTTATTATTTGCACAGGTAATGCCTATAGCAAGGATCTCATCTTGGTTTGGAAAAGTCTTGGTGTCACAAAATCAATCTTTGCTGCATAAAAATTGGACCACGACAATAGGCAAGTACCAGGAAGGTGACATAGGGAAGTTGTCATCTTATAACAAGTGGCCGATTGCCTAATTGCGTAAATGGTAGCTGCGAGGTGATAGTACCATCAATCTAAACTATTAATGTATTAATTATTAATTATCATTTGTTATTTTACTAAACTAAAGAAGCTATATTTTCCTCTAACCCTCCTAATTTAAGCTCACCCTCAAAGAGCTAGTAGCCCTTTCTTGTCTCACTCTGAATTTTGATTTTTGCAAGTTATTTAACAACCAAGCCAGCTCTGAACCCAAAATAATACGTCTGGTTTGGATCTAGCTCAGGAAGATTAAGCTCAGTATCAAGTTCCAAATCCGTAAACATATAGCAGGTTGGGTTTCAATTTTTTGGTAGGGAACTAGACTGTATCTGAACCAGCACACCCCTACTTGAAAGAAAATCAACATCAAACATTTCACAATTTGAATAAGGAGGAAAAATTTGAGATATTACTTACAGATTGGGGAATCTCGATGGCAAGGAAAATTTTGCTGTAGGCAGTTCAATCCTGACGATAAAACACTGCAAGCAGGATACCTTGCTTAAATGAGATAAGGTCTACAACATGGTTACAGTGCATTATCAACTTTCTTTGGTTTTTTCCCTTATTTGACAGAGCATGAAGCAAACCCAAAAGATCATCAGAAACAAGAATTTCAAATTTATACAATAATCAAGAAATGGATTCCATTAAAATAGAATGGATATTCAATGGAACAAAATTTCTTTATTTTTTTTTTTAGAGCGGGGCGAGGGTTTAGTCCTAGAATCAGCAATATTCCCACATTCATATTCTAGTCAAGTGTATTATATTATATACTTTTTCAATCTCATGCCCACTCATATAGTGTATTCACCAAAAAAATGCAAAAGCTACGGTTTGTGTGAATTTAACAATAAATCAAAAGGTTCATTTGGAAGCTTAATTTTGATTAATTGGACCTTTATAAAACAAGCTCCAAAAAAGAGGAAGGAACTTATATCTTATCTTGATGAAGTAAATCCCACAAGCATTCCATGAGGATTCGTAAAGACATCTTGTGAAAGAAGGCTGATAATATCCAAGCATTCATATGAAGTTAAAGTCTGTTACTTCTATCAGTAGAGATGGATCAAATTTTTTAGAACACACCAATGAAATAATTATAAAATATCAACCAGCTGCATGATTTTTGTCATTTAGAAAATACTCTGCATAGATTAACATTATCATGGAAAAGCAAGTGCATGACTTTCATATTTTTTGCTTTTCAAGAATAAGCTTGATGGACACAAGCCTTATGTGCCTCCACATAAGCATCCTAGCACGAGACTTTTTCCATTTGTATCCCCAAGGAGAGAAGCCCCATCTCAATTGGGTTACAAGTCTTTCCAAAAGTGGAAGGATTTGACTCTGGGTTAAAAACTATGTTTTGGTTTGAATACCACTCCCCATGGAGTTTTCCTTCATTAAATAATAAAAACAAAATTAGAATCACTGATCCAATACATATCTCATAATTACAGCACTCAAGCTAATCAATCCTTTATTAATGTCGGGCAATCAAGAAGTATTAATTGGTCAATTATAAACTAATGACATAATTGTGGTAGAATTTTGGTGAACACATCAGCCATTTGAAAATGTATGGCAATATATAGAAGAGTAATCACATATTGGACAAAGGCCTCTTAAATTGAGTGACAATCGACTTTTATATAGTTTGTATGCTCATGAAAAACTAGATTGGAGTCATTCTAAATTATACTAGTATTATTAGTATAAAGCAAAGTAGGAGTGAATTGAGGAATGCAATGTTTGCACAATAAACCCCTAAGCCACACAATCATAGATCAAGCTGACAATATTGCACGATACTCCGACTTGATGGAGGACTTCAAAATAAGGTCTTGCTTCTTACTCTTCCAAGAAATAAAGTATTTGCAGGGAACATGCACTAACTAGTAATTGAATGGTAAGTATCTGTGCATCTAGCCCAATCAACATCACTGAAGCTCATCAATTGTAAAGATGATCCTGTAGGAAAGAATAATTCTCAATAGAAGTACCCTACATATAGCAAATAATACATCATACTACAGCCAAATGAAAATTTCGAGAAGCCTGTAGCTTACTTGCTAAATTACAAAAGAAATATCTGGCCTAGTAATTGTTAGATAATTCAAACGGCTAATAAGCTTTCAATAAATAGATGAATCCAATAATACTTCTCTCTCTTCATGTTGAAGTTTCAAATTTCTCTCCAAAGGTGTAAGGACAGAATTTTGGGGCTAAGACTAGCCCAAGTGATAGTCTACTATTTATACTTATATTAATACAAAAGTATGCTGGTAGTATAATATGTACCTAAAGGCCAAGAAAATACTGTATTTTTTCATTCGTAACTCTCAGCATCTTGTTTGAGGAAAATACTTGTGTTTTAATAATTTTAAACTATTTTTATAGTTTATTATCTGAACATTTTTAACAGTGTAGCACTTCCTTCTTAGTTGATTTGATAGTCTAATAAGGTCAAAGTATTAGTGTCCTAATATAAGCTGCTTATTTTCCAAGTCAATTAGTCCATAAATTCCGATGTAATTTCACTTTTTCATGAATTGAATTGAATTACATAGAATTGAGAAGTATAGTTGTAACATCCCAGTGTTTCATATTTAGGATTATTTGTACACGTGATCATTAACTAATCATTAATTGAAATGAATTAATTATAGATGATATTTTCGGAGCTAATAATTGGTATTCAGGCCGGATCTAATATCCTAGTGGGCTTCGACTCGACAATTTTGAGAAAACAACCCAAGGGTATTTTGATAATTTTACTTATCAGCAAACCTTGATGTGAATTATGTAATTAGTTAGTCAAGAAAAATTATTATGATAATCATTCAAATTTAGACATGCATATTAAATTAATTGGAAAGTTAAGTGTGAATAATCAAGAACCCTTGTTTCCTACAATCCCTAATGCATCTAACCTAGGCGCCTCATTGTTTGAATACCTAGCTGCCACCCCTTTGTTTCAAGTTGAGATCTTAATATGTTAAGTTATTGTTAGCATAAATTTAGAGAAATTGGCTGATGGATAGAGTAAGGAAGTAGCTTAAATTATTTAAATTTGGAACTTAAATAAAAGAGGGAAACCAACAACTAAAACCTAGGAGCCTCTTAACAAACCCTACCCACCCCACTTGTCAAATGGTTGAATTTTGTCAAGTTATTGTCAACTAAAACCTCTTTGTAGTTCAAACGCTAGATAGCCTCCACTTGTTCTTCCACTTCACCATTTCTTCAAGAGAAAAGAAAGAGTAAGAGAGGTGGCTGAACTGAAGAAGAGCCACAGAGAAGAAAAAAGAAAGAAAAGAAAAGATCTACATAGAGGCAAGAAGCTGTGACCTTGCAACTATTTCTATTCTCTTCTTTGATTATTCTTCCACAAACTTCATGTCGTTATTCCATTCAAACATGAGAAATCACAGAGTAAGATGAAAAAGGGAGATATATGTAAGTTTGATGAACTTTCATAAAGATTTAAGCAAGTGCTAACATGGTGTTTGACTAGCGTGAGAGCCAACGTACAATGTTTATAGTACTCTAACGTCTAAGTAGCATTTGAGTGGTACTATAAAGAAATGGCAAGATCCATGTGGTAAGTGCATAATATGATGGTAGATCTAAACTTATTATGATGTTATAATATGTTGTAGATCTAATAATTGTTAGTATAATTGTATGAGTACATTATACCTTGTTTATGATTGGATTGTTGCATGCAAAATGAAGTAATCGACCTTGCTTTGATCAACGTGTGAGCCATGTTTGAATGCCAAAGTTGTATATGAAGTAGATCTGTAGATCTATATGGTTATTTTCATGATTTTGTTCATATAGTATTAGTAGTATATCATAGACGAATTTAGGAGTACTGTGTATGAATTATAGACATAGTTGCATCATTTTCTTAGAGATTTGACACGGTATTTGAATGCCATAGGAGGCACCATTTTCCAGCCGAGCATTGTTTTGAGGAATCTCGAGAATTGTGAGGATTCCAAATTCTTGGGATATATTTAACTTGTTATACATCTGTTTAATGGCCTTAGTAATACAGCTTGCAGCCCGAATATACTTAGTATCGATTTTCTTGAGGATTAAAGTTTGGCGTTTAATCAGCGAATGAGCTCATGTTCAAATGCCAGAGAGACAACTTTGAGAGTTTAGTCCAAATCTTAGGTGTGAGACCAAGGAGGATGATTTCCAAATTTGAGATAAGTTTAGAGAACTTTAGTTGGTCTAATGAGAGGTGACCACATGAGAAGTAACTTAGGTATTTGATTGATTCATCCATTCATTCCATTGATGAGTTCCATTGTGTGAGTATGATCTTCATTGGCATAGAATGATTTCTCTATTTGCTCCCATTGATGAGTTCCCTTACGTCGCCCTTGATTGTATGGGTATGTTTCTTCGCTTCTTATGGTTAAGTTAAAAGAGATTATATGAAAATACAACGGTCACAAGAAATATGAATTCTACGAAACCTTAGTGTGATGTATGGTCATCCAATACTATGTTCTGTATCCTGGTGGTTATGAGATCTATTGTCTTGTGTAGAGAGATACTTATAACTGTGTATTCATCGTAGAGTGTGATATCTAAAATATCATGGCGAGTGATGCTACGCGTAGTAGAGAGTTCTCAAGGAGTATAAATGAGATTCTTAGGAAGAAGTCTCAAGGGGCCATGTATGGTTGCCTACCAATAATTGTGAACATTAGGATACTTGTGTCAAGAACCTAGCCGGGTAGATGTAAAATATGTTAACCTTTGATGTACAGTGATACAATAAGATCTAAGGAGACTCTTATGATATCTCATTATTGGTGAGAACTCTTGAAATGGATTTAGCAAATCCATAATGTCTTTATTGATATTCAGATTCAAGGAAATCAATATTGCCTTTTATCGAGATTTATATTCAGTGGAATCCATAAAGTCCTTGTTGGTATTCGAAATCAAGGAATCCACTTATTGTTGATCCGTTGGGATTGTGTTGGGTCATATTATGACAGAGTTGTGGAGTCTCGGATAGTATTTATAGCTGAGCATTATTGTTGTTGTTGTTGCATTTATACCGATATCGACTAACAAAGACTATTATTGTTATTATTATTCCTACTGTTGGATATTAATATTTATTGACATTTGGCTCCTCATAATATTTTTTGAACTCCAGATTAACACAGGACTAATAGAGCTAGCTGGAGATCATTTTAGCTAGATGGCTTACGGGTTGAGGAACCTAAAGTCTATATATTGTATCTCGAGAGGAGTCACATAATGCTTTTAAACATGGACTATTATTGTTGGTTTTGGGGGCTTCATTCCCCTCATGTTTTAGGATTGCACTATGGACATTGTTTATCTTTAACCTCGGCATTTGCAAGGAGTATTATGATTATAAGTGATATTTATGTTGAGTTCATATTATGATGATGAGATTTTAGAGATAGCATGAGAGTTTGGTACAGTTGTTGACTAGGTCTTGGTCAACCCTTGTGGTTAATCCTTCTTTCCCATCAAACATATGATTTTTTTTTTCAAAACTATACTACTATACTAATTAAGTATTATATCTATATATTTTGGGGGTTACTTATATTTCTTAGCTACTGTACTTATAAAAAAGGCAGAAAAAGCTGTGTAGACACCATTAAAATATTTTAAGTTCCCTCTTCTAATTTACAAAGAAAAAAAATACCAAACATATAAAATCTTCCAACTCAATTCAAGGAGAGCGGGTCACATTCTAAAAAACCAGTGGACAACTAAGGAACTTCTTAAGCTTACAGAATCTTCCTCTCATGGATAAACGGTGCCCTATAATCTCTATCGGTTTCTTCAGTTTTTATAGGATTTAATTTGACTTTGTTATAATTAAAAAGTCAATCGCCAATGATTATGTATAAATGAAAAGATGCTTATGGATGCACGGTTATCCTACTACTCACATAACAGATATAACTACAGTTTGTGCCAATCGAGATTTGATATACCCAATGGTTTCTCTTGTTGATGCACATATTAATTTTGACAATAGAAACCACTGATGAAGAATTGATGCACGGGTTATCCTATGCAAATGCAAATATTGCAACTAAAATAAGATACTCTTGTTGCAAAGGTGCTGCTTGTTCAGCACCTCTGCACTGGATGGAAATGTTGTAGGATTCATCAGGACTTGTCCAACACATCAAAATGACGTCAAGATTATTTCAATAGAGTAGCTCGGAAGATCTTACATGTGAAGCTTGTGAGTTTGCAAATCACTCATTACCTTAGTACTAAACAACAAAGTTACTAGACCTTTTCATGGCATTCGCTCTGGTGTTTGGGGCATAGTAGAACCACTGGCTTGTTATTGTTGGTTTGTTATCCACATTGGTTGCCAGCTTGTGTGACACCGGCCTAGTTAATGCATTCTGCAAATGCTCTTAAATTTTAAGTTGCTTCACAAAAAGGTATGCAATCAATTTGATGAAAAAATTAAGAGTGCTACAAAACATTTAAGTTAATCAACACCTGAAAGAATTGCATAAATGTGTTTGCTCTGGTGCAGAATGGGAATTTGATCAAAAGAACTGTCATCTTTTGGAATTAGCATGACGGCTTATGTTTTCCATGAAAGTACAAAAGGGTTATGGAGGAGAAGCAAAACTTTCAGCCACCAATTGGATGACTTTAGATGCTATTGGTTTACAAATACTGCCAAAGAGACTATTTCTTGTTGATTTCCACCATAAGATATAATAAAAAGTTCACTTTTTTGGAAGCATAATCAGCATAGGCACTGCTCAAGCATTCAAATTTCAAATAAGAGAAACAGATCAAGGAGGCAAGCTTAATGAATACAAATGTGTCATCAGCCTTAGCAATCTGTGTAAGCTCAATAAGATTAATATTAGAAGCTCTAATTATTACTCAGAGGAAAAATATTAAAATATTTTTATGAAAATTTTGAAAAGATATCTTTCAAAAGACGGGACTGACCCTTTGGCATATGTGGTCAACCTGCAAGGCCTAGAATTCCAGATTTCTATTCTGTCACAAGCCAGGTAACCCCATTTCCCCTACAAGGTCAACAAATGAGCCATTGGTTTTGAAGTTTGATATTCAAAGAGAGTTAAATTCTTTGGTTCAACTTATGAGATTAATATCATTTCAAAAGAAATTTTATTAAGATAAAAATTCAACTAAATTCAATTAACAATATCTGTAATGCTACAAAAAATCTTTCAAGTTTGAATAACTAGAAAACAACCAAAAAAACTATAATATTTGGATTCTTAAAAGTGAAAGATCTTCAAATATATATCGGCTGAATATTTTGAAGACTGCTGGATATATTTCATGAACTCAAACATATTAAAAGATTGCTAGGCATATTTCATATACAAAAAATGATTCAATTTTTAATTGTAGATATGAATGATTCCAGATAACTCTTGAATATGAATATTTTTGGATTTTAAGAAATGGTAAAATCATTTGAGATTTAATGGGTGAGAGAATTTGAATTATTATCTTGCAACATCTTGAATATTCTCCAACATTTTTAATTTGAATTCTTTCGAAAATTCATAAAGGAGATGACATTTGAATTATTTGGCTTGAGCAGTAACGGAATTATTTTAAGCATGTATCATGGTTAATTGTCCGATTAAACACACCTATGAACTACACATTAGCATTAGGTCATTTAATTGCAGTTGTATTTACTCATAGAGGATGTATTTACTCAGAGTAGTTAGTGTACTAAAAATAGACCTTAGCCGAGGGCTCTAGCAAATAGCTGAGGGCACTGTTTTTCAATGGGTGTCGAGACTTCACTAAAATAACCAAGAGTTCTTGGTGAGAAGAGTGTAACTAAGTTACTTCCATTACTTTCACTCTTTTTCTTATAAAGAAATCATCTTTATCTTATGCTTGTGAACACAGCTCTTATCCCATGTGCGAACCACGTAAAGCCATTGTTTCGCACGTGTGCTTGAATTCTTACCTTAGTTCCGTTTTTACTAATAACAAATTGGAGTAAAAGCACTTCAATCCAAGAATGGCTTCAAGAATTTTGAAAGCCAAGTTTGAATTGGAGAAGTTTGATGGCAAGAACAATTTCAGTCTATGGCAAATCAAGATTAATGATTTGCTTGTTTCACAAGTACTTCATAAAGTCCTAAAGGGATGATATCGATCTTTGAGACGTTAGCACTATTCACTATGTTTAGCTAATAATGTCCTCTACAATGTTGACAAAGAATAGTTGGCCGAGAAATTGTGGGCCTAACTTGAAAGTCTTTACATGACAAAGTCTCTTGCGAATAAACTTTATTTGAAGCAATAACTTTATATGCTTGAAATGAAGGAAGTTATACCGATTCTTGAACATTTAAACAATTTCAACAAACTCCCTTTTCAATTGTTAAGCATCGATGTGAAGATCAATGATAATTTTATGCTCTCTCTCTTCTTATTACTATTTAATAACTGCACTTGCCTATGGCAAAAAGATCATTGTCCTGGATGACACGACTGTAGCTTTGCTATGGGAAGAAATTGTCTGAAAATCTGTTTTCAACAGCCAGGCCATGGGCATGAAGCACGGGCCAAATCTGATTTTAAGACCAAAAATTAGAATTGATTGTAATGCAAATCAAGAAACAAGAAGTTGATCGAGTGAAATTATTATAAGAAATCAGGACACATCAAGAAGTATTGCCAAAAGCTTAAGGCAAAAGATAATAAGGAGATGAAGTCCGACTCTGCTAGTGTGGCCGACAGCTTAGGGCAAAATCAAGAAGTTATAGTTCTCTCCGCATCTTTGGGAAATTTGTCAAGCATATGGATTCTTGATTCTGGGCACTCATTTCACATGTGCCTAGATGAATTTTTTTCATGTAGCATCCTAACAATGGTTGTGCAATTCTTAAGGGCAATAATGTCGCCTATGAAACAATCAAGATCAAGGGCATCAAAATTAAAATGTTTGACGAAATTGTGAGATCTCTAACTAATGTTAGATATGTCCTTGACCTGAAAAGAAATATGATTTCTTTGGGTATTCTCGATTCTCTATGCTATAAGATTGTCACAAAGAACTGCTCCATAAAAATTACAAATAGAACACTCATGGTGATGAGAGTAAATAGAATCGTGAATTTATAAGAACTTATAGGAAGTCTGTTGTAGGTGGAGCTTCCAACATTACTATAGATGAAATGATAACAGTTGTGGCATATGCATCTCAATCATATGAGTTAGCATGGACTTGAAGAGCTCCAAATGGAACCTGCTTAAAGGTTTTCATACTTGTAAATTAGAATTCTGTGAACATTGTGTTTACGGCAAATATCACCAAGTAACTTTTTATACTTTGATTCACACCATGAAAAGCATTCTTGATTACATTCATTTAGATGTTTAGGGTCACAAGTCCCTTCAAAGTGTGGATCAAATTATTTAATTTCATTTGCAGATGATTTTTCGAGGAAGGTATAAATTTACACAATTATATCCAAATCTAACGTATTTGAAAAGTTTAAATGGTGGAAGGCCATAGTGGAGACGAAAACTAAGAGACAGATGAAAACACTTTACATCAACTATGGAGGTGAGTACATATCAACTGAGTCCAAGAAGTTCTATAAGGAGGAGAGCATCACTTGACATTGGATAGCCCCTCAAGCTCCTCAACAAAATGTCCTCGCCTAAAGGATGAATAGAACTTCAATTGAATAAGCCCTAGGTATGATGAGTGTCGCTGGATTCTCAAAAGATTTTTGGGCCGATGCTTTTAATAACACGTCCTACCTTGTCATCATGTCACCTATCACGACAATCAGTCACAAAACACCAAACCAGCAGTATGTTTAGTTGAACATTAATGAGGTTGAACCAACGGTAAAGAAATACATTTTTCTTGGTTATGGGCATGATGTGAAAACTTTCAGGTTGTAGCATCTGGGACTAAACAAGTCACAGTTGCACTTTATTATCTTCAAAGATGTCAAATTTAACAAGAACTCAAAGTTGAAATTTGCTCGATGAAACTGTCATTGGGCAGCTTACTGCACCAAGCAGTGAATCTGAATTTTCACATTCAGATCTACTACATGACTCTAATGAAGATATTTGCAAATATGCAAAAATTGAAAATCACAACAAAGGCAAATTCCGGGCATGGTTGCCTACACCATGTTAGCTAAACATGGAAAGCCAAGCAACAACAAAGAAGTCATGGACTATCTCAAATCCAACAAGTGGATATATGCAATGCGCGATGAAGTGCAATCTCCCTACAAAAGCAAGATGTGGGACCTTATCACATTACCGAAAAGTAATCAACTCGTTAATTACAAGTAGGTATATAAAAGAAGATTTGATAACAACTTCAAGGCTCGCCTTGTTGCAAGGGTTACAGGCCTACAATTAAGGGGAATGTATCACTTTCTATGAAATTTATTCTCCTGTAGCAAGGCATACATTCATTCGTACTCTTTTGGCTCTGGTTGCTTTGCGTGATCTTGAACTTGAGCAACTAGATTTCAAAACTGCATTCTTACATGAACAACTCAAAGAAGAGATCTACATGGCTCAACCCAAGGGGTACAAGTCAAAAGAAAAAGAAGAGCACATGTGGAAATTAAAAAAGTCCCCCTACAATTTGAAGTGAACTCCGAGATATTGGTACAAACACTTTGATTTGCTTATAGATAGGAGCGAGTTTGCATGAAGTATGACTGGTGCATATATTTTTGCAACCGTCTCAATGGTTTGGCAATTTATTTGGTGATTTGTGTCGATGACTTGTTAATTGCAGCCAAAAATATTTCTAACGTTAATTCTTTAAAGACACAACTGAACAAAGAATTTGAAATAAAGATCTTAGTGCAGCAAAGAAAATTTTAAGCATGGAAATCTAGAGAGATCGAGTTGCATAAAAACTGGGTTTATCTCAAACTTAGTATATCTAAAAAATCCTCATGATATTTAACATGAATGAGTGCAAACTCGTGTCTACACCTTTAGATGGGCACTTCAAACTTTCGGCAAAATGAGAACCACACACTAATGAAGAAAAAGATGAAATGGCATGTGCCCCCTATTCTAGTATTGTGGTAGCTTGGTGTATTGTGTAGTGCACAGATAACCTGATCTCTTCATGCTATCAATGTTGCTAGCTAGTTCATGGCTAATTAAGGGAAACTACACTGGCTCATAGTTGAGTGGATTCTTCGGTATTTAAAAGGCACACAAATTTGTGGCTTAGTTTTTGAAAGGGACCCTAGTAACAAAAATTGAGTTGTTAATTTAGTTGATGATTTTGCAACAACAATAGGTCAATGACAAGATATGTTTTCACCCTTCCCTGAGGACCTACCAGTTGATAGTCTATGAACCAGTTGATAGTTGCTCTTTGAACCAACGAAGCAATGTACATGATAGGAGTCAGGGCAGAAAGAAGTCCGTTTAGCTAGTTGGTTTGTTAGGTGAGCTTAGGCTTAAGCAATGCAACATACAGATTTCCTATGATAGTAGAGCGCATTGCATCTTGCCATGAAACAAGTTGATCATTCCAAAACTAAGCATGTTTAGGTCTGAAATCATCTTCTCTTGGTGTTAGTAGCAAATGATGAAATTTCATTATTAAATTTTGATGTAAGGCACGAGTCCTTAATTTATGGTAATCTTGATTTAATAAACTAATATAATTAAAATTAAGATTAAATGATATAAAAAAATTAGATTAAAAGTCAAAATTGGATCGAACGACTCAGCGTCTGAGGGAGACCTCACTGGCACCCGAGCGCAAAAAGCTGTGGGGTCAGCACCTGAGGCTCGCCTGATGGATGCTCGAGCAGTCGTTGGCAGAATATGGCAGCTCAAGCCAAGCCCGAGCTGTGCTCAAGCATAGCAGACCAATAGCATGGTGCCCGATGTACGCCTGAGTAGCGCTCGAGCACCACACAGTATATAAATGACCTCCGACTCATTCTCTATCATTTTTCAGAGTAATTTGAGAGAGGAGAGAGAGGAAGCCGAGGAACTCAAAATTAAGTTGATTCAAGCTAAGTTTTGATAATTTGGAGCCAAGGCAAGTGCACTCCAAGTTTCTCCTTCTATTGTTACTATTTATTTTATAATTTTCAAAGCATTTCCTTGTTCAAATGTTCATACATGACATGAATTTGAAGTTATGATGTTTATGTTTAGCATGCATGTGTAATTCTCTCTTTTTTTTGTTACAAAAATACATGAAATTCATGTACAAAATTATGAACAATGTCTCATGTAGCTGATTTCAGAATTTTCTTCACATGCACGTGTTAAAATCATGATTTAATGATCATATATAAGATGAATTTTGTATCTCTTACCACTGTATGTTCTGTACTCAAAATATAAGCTTTCATGTTTAAAATTTTGGTAAATTAGGCCCTACATGTGTGCTATATGAACAGAAATTGCAAAAATAGTTTCCATGTTGCTGATTTCCTGTATTTTGTTAAATTTTTCTAAACTATTATGCTAAATTTCGTAAATAACAATCTGATATATTTAGAAATTATCAAATACATGTTTTGGAATTTAATAGGATGATTTGCATGTTTGCTGATTTATGCATCATGCTGAGTTTTCTTGAATTATCATGTTATATTTGCATTTCATGCTTTAAAATCCATCATGGCTAAGTTTCAATAAAAATATAAGTATGAATTTATAGAATTATATGGAAAACTCTACAAATATGTCAAGAAATATGATCATTTTCTCCAGAAATAAGAAAATTAAGAATTAAGAAGAAAAATGTAGAGTTTTCCTAAGAATAAACATTGGACCATGGTTATGATTCAGCGAGTAGTATATTATGGCATGTCTTAGTATATTATAGTGGTATATCGATATTCGAACCTATCATCTATGGGTAAGAAGCGGTGTTTGGTCCCGTCTACAGGATTATATGTATGATAACCTACCTACTAATCTTGAATAGTAGCATACGACATTTGATTGTGTAAAAGTAAACATAACTCGAGTTTTGATTATTAGTTCCTTTAGTTAATAAGGCCTACTAGCGCTGATTCCTAAGAAAAATTAGATTTAAGTATGATTTGATGACATGGATTAAGTAAGAACATGATAAGATGAACTTGAAAATTCTACATAAGTTGATTAATGTAATTGTTATGAAGTTTTATGGCATATCATTGAAATCTGATGCGCTGATTCTTCCACTATATTTTAAAAGCAAAGTATAAATGATCATTTGTTACATATTATGCATTGCTAAGCTTTTGGCTCACTCCTTACTGTTTTTACTAACCCCTTTAAATGAGAGGCTCAAGAACCTGTTGGACGAACAGGAATGGAGTGTCGTTTGTGTTGAAGAGGCCATAATTTGAGATTAAGCAATGTTTAATGTTGTTTTGTGGTTTGGGACAGATTTAGTTTTAAAGTGTTATAATGTAACTTTCGAATAACAGTTAATGTATTAAGTTTAGCTCCCGACAGCTGTAGCTTGTGGCATGCTATAGTGTGGTCTTTCAAACAACGGTTAAAATATTGCGAAACGTGTTCGGATAGTAATTAATATGTTATATTATGTTTCTAACAGCCTTAGGATGTTTTATAATGATGTTTTGAATTCCAGACAGCATTAAAATGTCATCGATGATGTATCGTGGTATCGGATAGCTGTTGTAGTCATTAATGTCGGTTTTTGGTGTGATATGATTTATTTATTTTTGCAGTTTGTATGCTCTGATTATGTATTAGACAAGCATTACTCCTTATGTAAAATCTGACGTCAAAGTTATGTTGGTGTTAGAGCCACATGAGCCGTGGCAAAGATTTGAATCTTGTGTATGGTTTATGCTATTTTATTTGGTTGGTTAAGATATTAACGTGCAGTTCACGTCCACATTTAGTTGAATAGTTAATTAAGGTGTTAATTGAATAATTAATATTTGGTTAAGTGTTAATTACTGAATCAGGAGTTGGGACGTGACATTTGATATGAGCAAAAATACTACAAACATGCTCATGAAGACATTCTTGGGCGAGAAATTTTAGTTTGCTTGGATTTTCTCTACCTTCTTTCCTTGAATTAATGCGCCATAATAATTATTTTGCTGGAATAAGATGTGTTTATAATAGACAGAACTCTTGTCAAGGTGGAGAATCATGATGTCATAGCTCCTCCATAACTCTTATTTAAGAGGTTCATTCGAGTGGACATGCGATCCATGTACACAATCAAGGCTCACCATGGGTGAGTGTGATGCATTGATGATCATTGAAGAATGCAACAAAATTATGGTGTTATAAAAAATAAATGAGTATTGATGATGGGTTTATGATAAGAGCTTGAACCATTAATCATGGTTAAATGCCCTATCAGACACACCTAGGAGTTATACATTATCATTAACTCATTTGATTACATTTGTATTATAAAAGAGTGCAAGAGAGTTCTCAGTAGTGTTCTAGCAAACAGCAAAGTGCACAATTTTTGGGTGAGTGTTCAGGTCTTCACTACAACAACCGAAAGTTCTTGGTGAGAAGAGTGTGAATAGATTACTTGTATCACTTGTACTCGGTTGATTATATTGAGATTGTTTTCATCTTGTGCTTGTTAACGTACTTTCATCCTAAAAGTAAATCATATAAATTTATCGTTCAGCATGTACTTGAATTCTTGCCTTATTTAAGCTATTACAACATTATTAGCATGAATTCATAGATATAAGTTTAATTAAGCTTGAAAGTTTTCAACTTGATAGAGTTATAAAATGAAGGAAAATCAATTTTGAAATTTTTTCATATTCTGATTATCACTAGACATGTCAAACAGAATGGAATTTGAATTGTTGATTCAAATGGCAAGTTGAGCTAGTTTTATATATTCAACTTGCAATATTTTGAAATCAAGACATGAGAATTAAGTGTGCTACATTGGCAATATGATTTGGGAGAAATGTGTTTTCTAATTAAACATATAACACCTTAAGAAAGAAATGAAGAGTTCGGCTTCCTTGTTTGTCTTACACATTAGAATTTGTGCTTCATTGGTTGTATCGGTTCTGCTGTGACCACCTTTGATCATTGTAACTTCCATGTGAGGAGAGGGGTCTAAGAGTCATTAAGTCTTCAGGTATAGTGTTACAGGAGGGGAGATTATTTGGAGAGATTACCAAGGTACCATGAAATCCACTGGTAGTTAAACACATAAAGTTGAAGGTATAGAAATCCTGGTAGAAAGAACCTAGAGTGGCATGATCTTTGGGGAACTGGAATAGTAGACTGGATCCAAAGCAATATATGGGGTCATTGATTTAACTGGTATATGTTTTCATTACTGGTCTAATTCTCATAAGCAAAAGTTCTTGCAACTTTAGTGAGGGAATTGGCAAGTGGGTTTAATTTTCATTAACACCCATTTCAACTGCCCTCCTCTTGGGTGCGGCCAATAACTCATGATCACCAAAAAATAAATGAGTTTAAATCATCATGATATCATGATCTCAAGTTTAGTGTCATCACAGCCATCATTCAAGAAAGGTGTTCATCGTTATTGATCTTTTACTCTGACATGCTCAACTTGATATAGCAATACATGACTGACCCTCATACTCGACACCAACGCACCTAGATGCTGTGTACAGTGTCTATAGGTACTTGAAGCCTGCTTTACATACAGGATTGTTGCTCTCAAAATATGTTTGAATGTTGAAGCCTTCCCTGATGTTGATTGGGCTAGGATTGACCTTATCATAGGAGGTTTACCTTGGGATTTTGGACCTTTATGCCATACAAAGCAAGCACAGGTTCCTCAATCAATTTCAAAAGATAAGAGCAATGTCACTCGTGGATAAGTGAATTGCCAAGGTTTAGGAACTGTGTTATATGGGCTAATGGATTACAAACATCTCAAACTTTAACTGAATAGTGCTACAATAAAGATATCTCTGAATACAATTATCACGATAGAAGAAAGCATTCCTTTTAAGAATGTTAAGTGTCAGTTTGTACATGTCTTGAATCGAGATCTTGCAACTAAAGTATCCAAGTCCACTGTGTAAGTTGCCATGAGAAATACTATGACCCGCCTTGAGAAAGAACTATAGATTGCTCAAGACTAGAGATGTATATCCCACTCCTATGTTGTTATTAGATTATTTTATATATGTTATACGTACCCATTTCTATATCATTAATTCGGTATAATGTACACCTAATAGGTAAAACAAAATATATAAAACCCTTTCTCATGTCATTTCACTGTCTTCTCACTTCTTCTTATTTGAAGTTTCAATGACCTGGATATCAACATCATTACAAATTTTTTATTAGTAAATTTTTATCAAATGAAATTTAAAAGAATATATAAATAGATCAAAAAATCAAAAGTTATATATTAGTATCAAGACTTTCTA
>JAODPA010123604.1:0-17738 GCA_025585075.1 Nepenthes mirabilis
AATATAAAATATTTACGAAATTAATTTCACGTAAAAAATCAACTCCCTGTGAATACGATATCCGACTACAGAAAAAACTATACCAAATATCCTCATACACTTGTGATGTTAAAAATACCATACTTATTCAGGTTCAACCAACCATCATAATATTAATTATGATTCCAAAAGTCAGCAATACAGTAAATATTATAAGGTTTTTTTCCTCCTATCAAGCGTCCTTAGAATGTGCCAAATTAGAAATTTAATTCCTGAATTGGCAAATGCTCAATCAAACTTACATGACAATTACTTGGTTGTTATAGCAAAGAATAACGGTTCCTATTAATCTTTAAAAAAAAAAGTCAAGTATCAAGCTGAATAAAAGGAAGCTATTGGAATATTTTGAATCTAGAAATAACGTCTAATGTAGGCTTCATTATTAATTCCCTTCAAGTTTAAGAAATAGTAGTCCATCTTGATCACCACGGGACACCTGCAATTGATCTTTGTTTCTATTCAAACAATTGAACATTAGTTATTGTCATTGAGATCTTAGGCAAAAGACAGCGAAGCCAATGCAGTAGTTTACGTTTAATATACCCCCTGGGTAAATTAAATAATTCTACAGCCGTTAAAAGATAAGAGGGTCCTTACTCGATACACTCCACATTATTCTAAACTAATATCGAGAGTACGGCCCAAAATAAGCTGGTTCGGACTGAAGTTGAAGTAGAACCCAACCATCAATGGCCCAGATATGGGAGCATAGAACTGATCGGACCTTCAAAATAACAGCTCAGCAGGACATTAAACGGGGCATTTAATCCAGACGAATAGTTGTGGTCAACTATAGGATAATAATGCTATTATAAATAACTCGATCCAGAAATGTTTAAAATAATACACACATTAGCTTCCGAACGGTTTCCAAATTAATTTGAAAGGCAGTTATACTCCAAAGGTAACGCCTTTCATTCATTGTCATAAAATGTCTTCCAGTGCAAGCTGCAGTTTTGGGTTGGTTAGTCGGTTGGAACTCTAATTATAAATTCAAATCCTCCCGGATCAAAGGAGGAGGTTCTATCATGATAACAAAAAGACACTCGAGCAAAAAATACATTAAAAAAAAATGAAGCCAAGTTACCTATACTCACACTCATCCCCATCCTCTTCTAATTCACGCTTCCCTTGTACATCAATCTATCTCCTTAAGAAAGACCGTTGATTTAAACGTTAAAAAATATATCGGGAAATGAGTCCATTATACCTTTAATTTCTTATTTAGTTTGTTGTGGTGAACAGGATAAGGATTTCCAGTTACAAATACCAGACCAGCCGTCGCTCGGATCAACTGAATGATTCATTCAACTCCCTAATTCGTACAACAATTTAGGTCTCTAAAACGCATCAACTAATTTTAATTAAACAGCTATTAGCCTTAGATTACCTAAGAGCTTTTTAAATTGCTAGAATATAAAGTCATTTTCATACATCCACATGTAATACCTTAAACCGGTAGGTCTATTGGTTTCTAAACATAATTTTGTTTGCACCACAAACGCCATCAGGAAAATCTCGAGAATAGCTCTATACAATCAAACTTAAACAAGAATACATCGATGAGTTGTCACAGTCAAAATCATGTATTCGGACCTATTGCCTAGATCGAGTCGAAAAATAGTTGACAAAAAACCTGGAAATTCGGGTGATAGTAAAAAGCATCTGCAGGATTGCACGGCCCTTCACAATTCCCTCCCTTGTGAGTTTCGCCGTTGTAGCTACTGCAGGTTCAGCGGTCCTGATATTCTGACAGCGGAGCTCCTGCATCGTTGCTAATGAAGTAAAAATGAAGTAAAGATTCATAATTCCGAAAAACAACTGGCTTATGTGACTGGTTACAACAATAAATAATAAAATTAATTAACCTGTTGGAGTAACGTTTGTCAACCGACGTAACCTTTCTTCAGCTATGCGAACAGCTCTAGTGGAGCTTCTAACACCTCGAGTAATCTCCTGGCTGCAGAAGAAGCAAAATTAACTCTCAATAAATCGAAGCCTGGGCCTTTGCAATTATTTGAACTGGAGGATTGAATTATTTTAGTTGGTTACGGGATAAACCCTCGATTACAGATTTTGTTACGTTGGATCAATAATTCAAGAAATAAGAGAAAATAATGATGACTAAATCATATGATTTAATATAGGTGGGTTAAAATGAAAAACTATATGATAATACTAAAATAAATGAATAAAATTACTTCAAGAATAATATAATAAATGATGATATTAGTACACACTTAAAAGTTCCATCTATAGAGATAAGATAAGAAAACAATATTTAAGAGAGTATGGAGACTTGAAACATATGCCCAATGAAGCACCTAAGAAAAGATGTGAGTCAGCTATGATTGAAGAGAATCGAAGCATTAAATACAAAAATCCTATAGTAAAATTATACTAAGTCAAGTAAAATGTCAAAGGCAGATTTATATAACTGATACTACTTAATATTACTTAAAGACTTTACACAAAACCACTGATCTCCTTAAATCTTCAGCGGTAAATTAAATCTTATCGGATTGTGTCAACATCGGCTTCTGTACATCTTATCAATTCTGCTTCAATGACTCCGACTTGCACGGGGGATATGGACAGGGCTATCTACACAATGAAGAAAAAATTTCAGCCAAAGGACGCACATAATGGATCTGGGCATTGGCAAAGGTTGTATCTTTTGCAGGTCACCCAGCCTCATAATCAACGAAGAAAAACAGAACGGTGAAAGTTATTATTGACTAAAAGGTGACAGTTTTATGCATAGCTTGGAGTTGAATTTCAATTAGATTTAGATCTGAAATACAGGTTAGATAACAAAATTGGCAAATTATTTAATGCTCACCCCAAATCACTCAGCTCCATAGTTAGGTCACTGATTTCCATTCCAGATAGACGAATTGCAGCCATCGTATCGGGAAGCTCTTCTCTTGTGGCATCGAATAACTTTTCTAGTGACTCAGCTGCTGTCTTAAAAGCCTTCAGTAGGATAAATTAACCATTTAATACTATACAATATAAAGAGAAAAAAATCTTCACTCGATAGAATATAATTCTTGATTCAATGAATTTTCTTAAATAATTTTTAGCCTGAACCAGCCCTCCTTTTGGTTTCAAAATCACTGAAGTACCAAAAGGGTTATAACACTAACATCGACCCTTTCACAGCTAAAGTTGAATGAAAAGATTTGACTCTAGATCTTGTACCAAATTCAGCTATCTTGTAAAAAATATTTACTATATATCACGAATTCAGTGCACATTAACCAATGAAGATGCAACAATATATAAGATACAAACCCACAGAGTTGGAATTGCAGAGCAAAAGAGCCAAGTCGCTGAGACTCCAGTCTGCAAAAGAAAAATTTCACATTCTCAACAGCAAAGTAATGTGCTTCAGGAATGCCACATTAGCTAAGTGTTGTTTATATCTTCTAATATCAAATTGTAACTACATAAGACACAAAACATTGAAAATGCATAAATTTACGCAGCATTAAGTGAAGGTGGCAGTCACTGACCATTTGGTGAATACATGGGAAGCAAAAGAGGGCATATACAAATAAAGTCATTGCATGACAATCCCATCCCGGATGCTTCTAACATTTGGTTGCATTGATATTTGCACAATTGGGTAAAGATAGCAGCAAGCACGCAGCTGGCTGCGTGCAAAGTCTCCAACATGATTGTTTATGTTCCCTTCCTTAAACAGAATGTTTCTGCAAGCTAAGTTTGAGTTTTGTTTATGAAGTTCCTCCAAAAATTGAATTGTCAATTTGTGAGCTGCTCGAAGCCATTTTATGAAGCCAATCACGGGTTCCGATCTAGGTGATGAATGAAAAGGCTTTGCCACAAGTACCAGATTGTCATCAAGAGAGAAATATATCAATGCAGCCTCTCATTTCACATAATTTTGATGATAAATTAAACTTTACTCCAGTTGTCAACTAATTGCTATTTTGAGACTTGAATCTCCTAAATGTCAGGTTTAGTGGCTGTTGGATGAAACCAGGAATAGGATTGGCTTCATCTCCCACACCAGTTAGCAACTTGATTAAGAGTGAAACTAAAGCGGAAGGACATCCATCCCATCTCACTTCCAATGCAGTCTTTAGCAAAACTGCCTCCACGTTGCTCTTTAACAGTGAATTTATTCCGCAATGTTGCACTTGAAAAACTATTTGATTGTTTTGATCCTTGCAATGAAGCCTATAAATTATATGTCCTTTAGTTGACTCATAATAGCTTATTTCAATTTTAACTCTTATCTCCTAGGATGGTCCATTTAAAACGGACCGTCATATCCTCCCTAAAACAAAACTGAGAATAAGAACTTCCTAAAACATACCATTAGGAAGTGATTCTGCAGTTAAATCTTCATGAAAATCAGTTTTTTCCCCGTTTCTTCCAATTAAAACCCACTCAAAATATCAAGTAATGGATGAGTAATATTACACAATCTGTCCTTTCTCTTATTCTCACAAATAGGAAGTTAACAAAACGAATGAGGATATTAGAAGGATTACCGTAGACACCATGCAATTCCTTTGCCAATACCATACGGTCAAACTACTAGGTTTGTATACCCCAAGAAGCATAAATAATTATATTCCTCATTCAAAGAATCCAAACCCTATTACGTAGGACCTCGAATACTGAGCGACTTTTCTTTTAATGAAGCCCTTTCCTATTCCCTTTCAGTTGCAAAGTTAAAACCAAAAATATATAGGTTTTATTCCTCGTTTTTCCTAGTATTATCGATAAAACATCCTTATAAGAGTATTTTAACAACATTTTCAATGATGTTATTAGACATTTGAACTTGATGGGTACGGTCAGAAATGGGCCAACCCAATACACAAGTGGATAAGAGGCCCAAATACCGACAATCCAATAAAAGACGCCTCAGAGCCTATCAGGCAGATGACGCACAAATACATGAACCAAAGGACATGACCCGAAAAACCAATCATTAGAGGATCATAATGAGCAGCTTAATAGTTGAATACAGACGGTGGCTGAATCGATCCAATAGCTAGTAGCCAGGTAGTTTTATTATTAAATTCAGACAGTTGTTACATATGCAGGTAACACCTCTCACCACTGAACCGAAGCGATATCATACATACGCATTAATTCTAAGCGTCCACAAACCAAATGGCGTATCTTGCTATAAATAAACCCTTTCACCTAGACAAAAGGGAGGATAACGAAACGAGAGAAAAAAAATACTCAACCAGACAAGTGTACAAAAACATAAGCCCCTCAGTCAGACAAGTGTATAAAAAGGAGCATTGCCCTCCATACATACACTCATCTCTGTCCTTTCTAAAATCTCACATTCATTTCCTTATATCCTTCACATCAAAGTAAAAAGATCATTAACTTGAACATCAGATGATATATCGAAGAACGAACCCCGTATACCTCTTACCTTTTGTTTATTCTGTTGTAGTGCACAGGATCCAAATTCGGAATTATGAAGACCAGACCCGTTATTGTTCAAACATTAAAGAGTGATAATGCGGCTTCCTAATTTGTACGTCAATTTAGGTTCTCAGGACGCATCATTGGCACCATATGTGGGAAGAAAATAATCAAGTCATCCAATCGAAAAGAGAGAACATGACCAACATTAGGACCCAGACAAGCATACCACCCAAAAACATCATTTCTCATAACAATGACTCGACAAAAGGTAGCCCTAGAAATGCTCATTCAACCACAAATATAAATGTGGAGACGCTAACAGCTCAGATCGACACAATGTCCAAGGCCTTCCAGACCCTTTGGACCAGTTTGGAGGGACACCCACTGGGGGATCCATCCTCCAACTCTTATACTTCTGCGTCTATAAGGAGAAGCCAAAGGAAAAAGCAAACATCCAAGGAGGTGATTCCGCGGCTTGACAACCTCGAAACCCGAGAAGCCTCGAGTGATAGGGCCCAAACTCAACTAGAAAGCCAATTAAATTTTGGAGAACAAGAGGGAAGCCCAAAGCAATGAAACCCGCGTTGTTCCTAAGATGTTGGTAATCCTTCGGCTCGCAACGAAGTTTCATGGAGCATTCTTCAAAGGAAAGTTCGTAGCCAATAGGTCCAGCACATCTCGCCAAACCATTTGGAGTTAAGGACATTCCTTAATGCAAAGAGGGTTGCATCCGCCTCTCAGGGGGAGGAGAGAATCAGAAAGATGGAACAGCAGCTGTTTTGAGGAAGCATGGACAAACATTCGGCCAACCTAGGCAAGTTGCCATTTATGAGAAAGATTAGGATGCATCAACTGTCTCTCAAATTCAAAATATCAACCCTAGAACCCTACAACGAAAATTTAGATTTCATGGACCATTTGGATCATTTCCGAACCTTATTGGGGTTCCAAGGCCTAAATGATTCAGTCTTATGTCTCTATTTCCCTCTGACCCTCAAAGGAGATGCCTGAATTTGGTTTTACCAACTGACACTAAATTCGATCCAAACATTTTAAGAGCTGGCTGAGAACTTTCTGTCGCAATATGCCTCCAATAGACGGGAAGAAAAACAGTCGTGGCACATTGTCCACATCCTGTAAGGGCCAAACAAGACTCTGAAGCTCTTCTTGGACCGATTAAATGAGGAGCCCCAAATAATATCAAAGCTAACTGACAAAGTTAAGTTGGATTTCTTCATGGCAATTGTGCAATCTAATCAATTCTCTAAATACTTGGTTCAATAAGAGCCTAAGGCCTTTCTGGAGGCAGAGACCGTCACCTATATATATATCGTCGTTTAGGAGGCCAACGACGAAGAGGTCAGAGCACGAAGATTTACATCCAAAATCAACTAGTGGAAAAAGAGGAACGGTGACAATTTCACCGCCTGAGATCTCAAGAAGCAACTGAGGATGGAACCGAGCGTCAGAAGGGAGTACAGGCCACTGAACCTAACTCCTTTAAACGACAATTGGATCAATGTCCTAGTGCAGATTCAGAACAAAAAGTTCCTGAAGTGACTCAAACCGCTCAAAAACCCAGAAGGAGGAGATCGGTTGACGTACTGTTTCTACCATCAATATTCGGGTCGCAATACTGATAACTACCGGACTCTACAGAGAGAAATTGAAACCCTCATTCAAAAAGGACATCTAAATAAGTTATTGAGCGAACCTGGACAAGCCTTCAAGAGTGCCAATAAGTTAGGGTAGCAGGAGCAACCACGGAATCGAGTAACAGTCAAAGTGGTGAACATGATATCAAAAAGGCTAAACAGAAATAAAACTCTAAACCACCCAAAGAAGACTCTCAACAGCAAGAAATAGAGTCTAGGAATAAGGAATGATGTTAGTAGTTTTAGTAATAACGATATGACTCATGTATTAACTCCCCATTCCGACCCTCTTACTGTATCTGCACTCGTTTCAAATAGTACCCTTGATTACCAACTAAAATAAATTTTCATTGATAATGAAAGTTTCAGAAATTTGCTATACATTGATACCTACTTTAAGCTCGGATTGAAAAAGGACCAAATGATACCGACCGAGGGACCCGTACACAAGTTGGACAATAAACTCATGTCAATCCAAAGAACCATTCACCTGGAAGTCATATTAGGAACGCACCAAAAGACAGCGTCTCGAATGCTAATATTTCTAGTGGTGGACCTGCCTTCAATCTACAATGCAATATTGAGATGACCCAATTTGGTGGCATTCGAAGCAGTGGCGTTGATCTCTCATCTAAAGATGAAATTCATGACAGAATGTAGAGTCAGAGAGATCCTAGGTGACAAAGTCACCAGCCGAACATGCTACTTAACTCAAATTAATCAAGCCATTCTGAATTAGCCAATTAAAGAATTCGACTTCCGAGATAAAACAACCCTACAACAAGGTCAGTCCGATAAGTCAATTGGCCAAATCCCACTAGATCCGATCGAGCCTGAGAAATGCATGCAAATCGAAGGCTCTCTGCTGGGTCAACGACGTGAACGGCTGATGACATTTCTTTGGCAAAACTCGGACATGTTTGTATTAACACCCGCGGATATGTCGGGGATTCCGACAAAGGTGATGCTCCACAGGCTTGGCCTTGATCTCAAAAACAAACTGGTCAAGCAAAAACGGAGAAATCACTCCATAGAGAAGCTGATTGCCACAAGAAAGGAAGTCAAAAAGTTTATCGATGCAAGCTTCATAAGGGAAGTCCAATAACTGGATTGGCAATCGAATGTAGTGTTCGTCAAGAAAAACAATGAAAAATGGCGAATATGTGTCGATTTCACCGACATGAATAAGACATGTTCAAAAGATAGCTTTCCGTTACCAAGAATCGATTTGCTGGTAGACTCGATATTTGGGCATAAGCTATTAAGCTTCATAGACACCTATTCAGGATACAATGAAATCCGGATGAGTCTCGAGGATGAAGAGCTCACTTCCTTTATGACCAATCAGGGGACATACTGATACAAAATCATACCCTTCGGTCTAAAAAATGCAAGAGCGATATATCAGAGGTTAGTGAATAAGATGTTTGAGGCATAAATCGGGAGGAATATGGAGGTATATATGGACGACATACTCGTTAAAAGCATAATAGCAAATGACCATATTCACGACCTAAGTGAAGCTCTTGACGTGCTCCAAGAGCACCGAATAAAGTTAAATCCAACAAAGTGAGTGTTCGGAGCAACTTTCAGAAAGTTCCTTGGGTTCATAGCGTTTCACTGGGAAATCGAAGTAAACCCCGAGCAAATAAAAGCAATCCTGGACATAAACCCACCTCGAACTGTGAAGGAAGTCCAGAAATTAATCGGGAGACTCGCAGCACTCTCTTGATTCTGGGCAAAGTCTGTGGAGAAATAACTTCCATTCTTTAAGGCACTAAGAGGGACTAAGGCGAACGGTTTCCAATAGACGGAAGACTGCCAATCATCCTTCCAAGAACTAAAGGAAAACCTCGCCAACCCTCCGCTCTGGTCCTCTTCGAAAGAAGGTGAAGAATTATACATTTATTTGGCCATATCCGACACGATGCAAAACTCAATCCTGGTCAGGCAAGAATCCGAGGTACAATAACCGGTCTATTACGTTAATAAAATTCTAACAGATACCGAGACTCGTTACTCACATACCAAAAGGATTGCTTTAGCATTGGTCCACTCCGCCAGAAAACTTCGATCATATTTTCAAACTCACAAGATCATCGTCCTAACTAATCAACTGCTAAAAGGGATCATGCAAAAACCCAAGGAATCTGGACGATTGATCAAATGGACTGTAGAATTGAACGAGTTTGACATAAAATTCCAAGCACAGCAGACCATAAAAGGTTAAGCCCTCGCGGATTTCATAGTCGAAACGACGACCCCTATTACCAGTGAAATCAAGAACCAAGAAGACCCCCGTCAACATGAAGAGGCATTGATATAGATCTTGTACATAGACAGGTCATTATCTCAATCAAGGAACAGAGCTGGTGTAATCTTGAGAACTCTGGATGGATCAGAGATGAAATACTTGATGACACTCGGATTTCATGCCACTAACAACGTCGCAGAGTACAAGACTTTGCTAGCCGGGGTCAGATTAGTGAAGGAATGTTTAGCCAAAAGCCTGATCGTTCACAGCGATTCGGAATTGATGGTCAACTAAGTAATCGGGAATTTCGAGGCATCAAATCCATTGTTCACAAAATATGACCGAGTTGTTTAATAAGGTGGAAATTCACCACATCCCCAGGAAAGACAACTTGAAGGTGGATCAGCAGGGAAAAACGGTAGTGACCGGAAACCTTACGCAATACGCCAAAGAGATGAAGGAAATCCTCATGATTCTAAGCGTAGAGATCTCAAAAGAAGAGATACTCCAAATTACAGATGGTGATACTTGGATGATTTCGTACATAAGGTACCTTAAAGAAGACCTTCCGCTGGAGAACCCGAAAGAAGTCAAGCGTATAAAAAGGATAGCAGGCTGATATACCCTCATGGACGAGAAATTGTATCGAAGAGGATACTCCATTCCTACATGCGGCGTTTGACACCACTGAAGCTGACTACACGCTGAGTGAGGTGCATCTCCAAATTTGTGGATCGCACATAGGGAGTAAAAACTTGGCATTCAAGGTCATGCGGCAGGGCTACTATTGGCCCAAAAAGAAGAGAGACACTATAGAATTCATAAAGAAATGCAAAAATTGTCAGATCCATGACAATGTCCTTCATCGGACACACGCAGAACTCCAAACCCTATAGTCACCCTGGCCATTCACCCAACGGGGACCCGACGTATTATGCCTGTTACCCATTGCATCAGGACAAAGAAAGTTCATCATAGTCACCATAAACTATTTTACAAAATGAATGGAGGCCTCCCGACTAGCAAGGATAACCTAGCAAAACGTGAATGAGTTTGTCCAACAAAATATCATTTACAGGTTTGGGATTCCTGAAATCATAGTGACCGACAACGGAACCCAATTTACCGACAAGAGGTTCACCAAGTACTGCATGACATTGGGAATCAAGCTAATTCATATTTCTATTGCCTATCCGCAAACGAACGAACGAAAAAGTTGAAGTGACAATCGAACCTTGCTACACGAGGTGAAAACGAAGTTAGAAGGAACAGGGGGCCTCTAAGTAGACAAGCTACCCCCCTGTGCTGTATCCTATCAGACAACCCCTAGAGAACCAACATAAGAGACACTGTTCAACTTGTGTTATGAGATAGAGGCGATCATTGCGGTAGAAATCGGGTTACCCAATCTCCGAGGTTGGACACAAATTATCATATAAAGACTCGGGGGGCTTGTAGACCAAAGTCCAACCCCTTCCTGAAAGGTCAAAATTAAAAAAAACTTAGGAAACTTTCTCAGCATGCGTGCTACAACGTCCTTCCACATGAAAGAGCACTATCAGTCAAAAATAGACGACGAACAAGGGCCCGATGCATAAGTGTAACGACGTCCTTTCATAGGAATGAGCACTATCGATCAAATGTGGTCGACAGACCAGGGTTTGACAAAGCCTAGTAGTGATGGCAACCACGCCAAGTCGGCAAGCAAGGAGATTTCCTAACTAGAGTGCTACAATGTCCTCTTACAGAAATGAGCACTATCAAACAAACGTGGCAGATCGACTAAGGTCCGACCAGGCTCGATAGCAATGAAAGCCACGCTTAGTCGGCAAACGAAGAACATGTTAAACCAAAAATTTAACATGAAAAAAGAAAAACATCAGTGAAAATGATTGGAACGATCTAGCTGATTTATTAATGAACAAACATTTATAATACGGAGAACCAAGATTTTAAGAGAAATGTTACGATTGTACTGCCATTTGTCTATGCACGAGCATCACGACTATCCTAAGGCCGGGAGCAAGCCAAAATTTGTGGCAACAGATCCCCACCAGATTCCAAGAAATTCTTAATGTCTGAAAGCTAGGAAACTCTAAAATTTCTCAGATCAAGGTAGCCTAAAGGAAAGTCAGGAGCAACCAAGGACACGATCTACCTGCAGCGATTGAATCCGTCCTGGAATTTGTCGTCCAGAGTAGGACCAACCTCTTCCGGTCAGAGACGTATCCTCAATTCTCCTTCAAGTCGAGCACACTTGTCATGAAGATCGACAATAAGGCTGGCATCTAAAGTTGATCGATGCTTAGCCTCCAGAAGATTGTCCTTGAGTGAAGCGATCCAATCCATCGCCATAGATTTTTCATCTGATAACTCCTAGGATCTTGCCAGCCACTCAAACAACTCCCTATCTAGGTAAGCAGCCTGATCTCGACTCAACTTGGCCTCGCCAATGGCAACATCAACTTAGATCTCCATCTCTCTAAATATGGTAGGGTCGGCGAACATTTAAGATAGACAAAAATCCCAACATCTCAATTGTATAGCCCATCTACGATTAAACAAACCAACTCTTTCGATTGCCAAGTAAAGCGAAATGGTCAGTCAAAAATAACGATAACAAAAAAAATACTTAAAGGAAAAGGGCTCCACAAGCAATACCTCAATGAAAAAATATCTCTCCTGAAAAGATGGACCGGAAGAAATTCCAGACTCAGAAATGGGTGGAGACCTCTAGCACAAAAAAGGCAAAACGAGATGCTGGAAAGGGACTTCAAACCCAAGGGGAGGAGAAAAAGCACTCAAGTCCTCCGGATGCCAAAGCATTAGTGCAAAAAATCTCCTCCGCTTCTGCAACCTCCGAATTATTATTAAACTCCTCTGTCATCCGATCATTATTAATAGACTCTGCAATGAAATCAGCAAGAGGCATGAAAATAGGCTCATCGGGAGACGGGTCAACAAAAACTAGAACCCCATACTCAGTTACAAATGGAGTGTCGATTGATTCATTTGGTCTGTTGGCAATAGGATCATTTATTCTTGAAGTAGTAGGTAATGAAGCCTCATCACCCTCAATGAATTGGGGTGCTTTTTCAAAAATTGGGCGACCCGATAAAGAATGAATAAAAGCCGGCCTCCGAGACGACTCACTAGTTTCCAATGTGGTCATCTCACCACAGGCCTCGTCTATGACCCTATCGTAGTCGCTCGAGGAAGATGGAGGGAGATCTGCCATGCCGGTCGCCATTTTAGGAAAATCCTGAAAGAAAAGTTCTCCTAGTTTTCTCTTGGGCCTACAAAGAGGCATGTCAGCAACAACCTTCCCTTCCGTTCTCACTTCCCAACCAACCTCAGCGAGCGTCTATCGAGTCAAAAAATTATTTGTTCTCCAGAGCGATACAACGTTTTCCTTAATTAGCTTCGTCAAGGACCGAGCCATGAAAGACTCATTCTCTGTGACATCTCTAGAGTAAGTGGGATTCATTGAGCCCCATTTGTTGGAGAGGGTTCAGCCGGAAGGAACTGCAATATAAAAATAACGATCTTTTCAACTTTTTATTGAATTTGAATTACCCCCGCTTATTCTATATTTTTTCCAGAGGGTAAAAGAAATTTAGTCACTCTATTAGTTGAACCGGAAAACAACTTTAACGATCCTGGCATCCAGGAGAAGTTTCCAGCAATGAAGGAAAATGCATAGAGAAAGTATCTAATAGCATTGGGATAGAGGTGCACAACAGGAATCTCGGGGGCCTCCAGAATCTCATACAGCTCTCTCGCAAAAGAAATTTGAAGGCCTTCCTTCACGTGGATTTCATAAAAAGTGATGATGCCAAATCGAGGAGAGTAGACTCTCCCATCAGACAAAGGAACCTGGAAGGAAACGCCAATAGGAATGTTAAACCTATTGTAAATATCTTCCACATCCTCATTGGTGAGGATAGATGGTATCTCAACGACGTCTTTAAAAGCTGCTCGAGGAGCCATGGAGACAAGGAGAAGTAAAGAGCAAATTAGGACTGAGAGATGTGAAATGTGAAGAAATATAGAAACAAAATAGCGCCAGAATTTAAATAGCCAACAATTTGACTCAAAAACGGCATCTTCTAAGGGTATTAAAGAGGCACATTTCCATAATAGTTGAGACACATGCCAACACTAGAGTATACTGCAGCACGTCCATTTTATTGTGCCAGTAATGATGGCCTGACGTAATGCCTCCCAGCGCAACAAACTGATAGCAGGCGGCTCTGACGCCCAGATCTGCACGTTTGCTTCACTGCACAGGTAATGATGCCGTGACATGGCGTTTCTCAAAGCGACAAACGGGCAACGGGCGGCTCTGATACTACTCAAATTAAAGTTGATTTGATTGATTTACGAATGCACAAATAGCGCGTTCAAAATAAATTATTACACTTCAGATTGTCAGAAGACCAAATTGTCAAAAATCTAAGTTGTCAAATTGTCAGAAATTAAACAATAAAAAATAACATCCAAGCGCTTCAACCATTCAGAGAACACGGGAATATTAAAGCCATGTAAAGAAAGAAGAACATCATTTGAGAAGTACTATTTATTGATTCCTTTCATACACAAAACAGCGACCTAAATAAAAAACATGTGCACTTCTTTCTAAATACTTGGACAGGAGTTGTGCCAGAGGAACCATGAGAAAGATGAGAATGAAAAGAAAAACGTCCGCCCAAACCAACAACATCCATCTCGATCACCTCCATGAGGGTCAGCGAGATCAGGGCACTGTTATAACACGCAGGCCTAGCTTTGGAATGAACCTAAAAAAAAAAACAAAAAAAGAGAGAGAGAAAGAGAAAGCCCTCTCTCCAGGAACTTTAACGGTAACATAGGGGGAGGCAACTTAAAAAATCGTCTACCGAAACCTGCTGTAGTCGCCCGGGTAACCCCAAGGGTAAACATAAAACCGGAGACCTTGTCACAACGATGAAGGCTTGGTTTTGGAAAAGACGTAAAAGAGAAAAAGTAAGATAGTTTTCCATATAAAATAGAGTAACCAAGATTTCAAAAGCTGGAAAAGAACTCCCACCAACTTTGGTTCGTAGTATCGAAGGCACCACGCTGGCTCAGGACAATCATACCACTAGGCAAGACAAGGGATCCCCCGTGATCAAAGCAAGTAGTGTTCCTCAATTTATAGCTGAGAAGAGTGCTCAATGGGCACTCAACTCAAGGAGATATCGAATCGCAGCATGAATGGCAATGAATAAAATCTTGCTAAACAAAACCCCAAATTAGCAAAATATCTGGGGAAGAAGCGCGCATTGATGAAGCTACAGGTGGTGTCCCATTGATAACATGCTAGAAGTTGAAATTCAAACCTCCCAACAAGAGGAGCTAGTGATAGATACAGCCAAGAATGGGCCACACCAATGCACAAATGGCTAAGCCTAAATGCCAACGGCCCAATAGAAGGCACTTCAAAGCCTGTCAGGCAAATGGCACACAAACACATAAACCAAATAACATGACCTAACCAGCCAATCATTAAAGGATCATAATGAGCGCTTGATGGTCAGATACAGACGGTGGCTAAGTCGATCCAATAGCTGCTAGCAAGGCAGTTTTGCCATTGAATTGAAACGGTCGTTGCACGTGCAAGTAACGCCCCTCGCCACTAAATTAAAGCCATATCATACACACGCGTTGATTCCAAATGCCCACCAAACAAACAAACAACGACTCTTACTATAAATAAACCTTCTCCCTCAGAGAAAATAGAGGACAATGAAATGAGAGGATAAAAAGACACTAAACCAGACGAGTGCACAAAAATATAAACGACTCAGTTAAACGAGAGCACAAAAAGAAGAATTATCCTCCATACATACACTCATCCTCATCCTCTCTAAAATTTCATACTCATTTCCTTGTATCTTTCACATTCGAGTAGAAAGATTATTGACTTAAGCATCGGAGGATATACCACGGAGCGAGTCTCGTATACCTCTTACCTCTCGTTTGTTTTATTATGGTGCGCAGGATCCAGATTCAGAATTACGAACACTAAACCAGTTATTATTCAAACATTCAAAATGACAAGCCAGTTCCCTAATTTGTACATCAATCCAGGTTCTCAAAACGTATTAGAACCCTTCTGTTTATATTCATGTCATCATTTCTTCCCGAGCTTATTATGTCAAAAAATAAAGTCCTTACCGATGATGAACAAAATTAACGGTAGTTTTTTTTGAATTATTAATAATATTTATTAACTAGAAATGAAAGCTATATACATGATACAAAATTTATTAACTACTCTATTTCATCTTACAATACCCCTAGGCCCTACCATATCACGGTCTTATCTTATAAAACATTGGAAGCTAATGAAAGTGTTTTAGTAGAATTGAATCATCCCAAATCCTGGGTGGTCGTAACAAAAATTCAAGTTACTTTTAAATTTCCTTCTTGATGAACAATAATTGGGGCATTGTTATCCCATCGGACTATCATACCACTATAGACTTTTAGTTCTTTAAAGATCTGTCCAATTACATCATCTCCTCTTAGAGATGATATTTCTAAGAGCATGTTTGGTACTACTACTTTGATCACAATAATAAGTTGTTCTATTGTGATGGAGCTCCTAAGTTTAAGTCATAGAACCACCTTTTTGAAATATATGAGTAAGGCCACCTACATTTGACACTCCACTTAACCCATAATGCTAGAAGCCTCATGCATTAGGTTCACCCTCCTTTGATCACAAAAAATTTGACAACTGCTATTTCCTATTATTCCAAAAAGTTTTTTGGGCCACGCCATTGTCCGCTAATGGGTTTAAATTGAATCATATCACTTTTTATTCTTTCAATTGGAAGGATAAGCAAAAAGAAAAGAAACTTTATTTGTCAAAAGCCAAAAATAAATTTCTCTCTTTCATTGAGAGTCAGTTATTTTTTCTCCTCAACTCACTTTGCAAGATAGAGGTACTTTTTATGATATACCATTCCTCAAACTGTAAGGTTTATTTATTGAAATTGTGACGGAAATCCCCAGGTTACCTTCCAACCCACCACCAGCTCATTCTAACTGAAGTGCCGCTCACAAAGAGAAAAGCAACGTTGCTTCTGGCTAACCTAACCTGAGCTCTGATTAACAGTACTCAGCCAGTTTCGTGACTTTGCTTAGCATCCAGCATTGCAAAAGGAAATGAAACCCGCTAAAAAAAATCCGTTAAGAAAAGAATAGAAAATGCTTTTATTACGTCCCTGAGCTATATGGGGATTCCTGATTCCTAAATCATCTCTTCAAACACAATCAATGAAATCGACATATTTTTCATTGGCAGAAAAAAGAAATTGAAGGATGTGACGGATAGAACAAGGATACTGAGAAATCAACTAGAAAAAATTATAAAAGACAAGAAAAACTAGAATATAGACATAGATTATTGGACGTCTATTCAATCATTAATTCTAGCCAAACCTTCACTATCTAGCCGCCCTAGAAGGAGGGCATTTAAAAACCGTAGTTTTCCAGATACCAAACCAAGACTTGGCAATTCGAGTAACGATATTCAACTCCAACGATGAAACGCTAATCAGTAAATTCCAGAACAAACAGTGAATGGATTGAGGCCATACCGATTGAATAAACATTTTGGAGTTACTTGCCTTACTTAGACGGCAGAAATAAACAACACGAATTTTGATCTATTAGTCTAGAAAGAAAACCTAGAGTCTTCTCAGTAAAATCGAATTAGAAATTTCAAGATGAGGATGAAAATGGAGTGACAGTAAACGAGAGGAAGGCGTACTACGCAGGCGATGACATTCAACAACGTGATATGGCGATGACTGAGAGTCCAGTGTGAGAGCTGAAACAAGGTTGGAGGGGATCCGACAGACGAAGTGAACTGAGAAGCAGCTGACGGCTCAGACGCTACATCTTCTGATAATTGCAGCGACACTGATGTAAACACCCGTGGCCGAATCGGAACACCCACCGAATGCCGGCAATTTAGTTTCCCGGCGAAGTTGGGTTTTCTCTTTAGTTCGATTGCAGGGTTCGGAGCCTGCAATCTCAGAGCAGCGAACATTGCCGCTCTCTCGCAAGAACAGTATAAGGTTCGTACAAGTGCGGTACCACAAAAGCGTGTCAACGGCGCATATTTTGTTATCAAAAAGATAAAAAATAAAAAACGCTTATTTTGCCGTATTTGTGTGGGCCCTGCACTATAATTTGCCGTATTAAGATGACTAAAATTAGTTGTAATTTTAGCCAGCAACCACTGACTACTACGGTCGGGTGATTCTAGGAGACTGTGCCATCTGATATCTTTTGGTATGCTTGTTAAAATATACCCCACGTGATATATA
>JAODPA010123615.1:0-17734 GCA_025585075.1 Nepenthes mirabilis
GAAAAGACTTTTAACTTTTAAGAAAAAGCATTCTGTCATTTTATGAAAAAGAGCTCCGTCTGTTTTATGAATAAGCACTCCGTCCTTTTAAGAAAGAGTACTCCATCCTTTTAAAAAAAATCACTCCGGTTTTAGAGCTCCGGATTTTTAAGAAAAATCACTCTGGCTTTTAGAACTCCAGATTTAAAGGAACTCCAGCTTTTAAGAACTTCGAATTTCAAAAAAGAACTCTGCCTTTTGAAAAGAATTCAGACTTTTGGAACTCTGACTTTTTATGTAAAAGAACTCCGACTTTGTAAAGAGCTCCGATTTTTATGTAAAAGAACTCCTACTTTGACAAAAGAACTCTAACTTTTAGAACTCCAGCCCTCTGTATGAAAAAGAACTCCGGCCTATTTATATCAACTTGGAACATTGCATGTAATCCGGATAGCAAATGGAACTCTACGACTTTTGACTTCCGAACTATGATGGATGGCCATTAAAAGATATGAACCATGAATCGAGTCTCCATTAAACTTGCTGTTAAAGATGGATGAAGGATATTGGAGTGACACTCGAGGATTGCCTCCTGGGCCATGGGAGGAAACTTTTGGTGGCATAAGATTTTTGGACTACGTCCCCGTATGCCGGATTAAAGGCATTACCTCTCGCCCCGGGGAGCATAATGAGGGGATACGGCCTTAATTTGTGGGGTTACACACAACTCGTCATCGATATTATCTGCTCCCATCCAATCCCTAAAGATGATAAGAATTTTCAATGGTTTTATGAGTTTTCAGAAGACAAGATAATAAGAAAGAGACTAAAAAAATTCCGAACTAAAGAAGAAAAGACATGATGATTTTAGTATGCTAAGAATCTCTATTTTGATGCGCATATATATATATATGTTTATGTTTTTCTGTTTTTTACATGTGAGTATTTTGTTGGGTATTGTGGCTCACTCTTGTTATTTTCAAATGACGAAAGGCTCATAGAGGACGAAGTTGAGTAGAACCTTATGATGTAGCCAAATAGTTTAGTTGGCCGGAGCTGATTAAATGAAGAACTTAATTTTATTTCCTTTTGATGTTTTGAGAAAATTGTAAAATGATTCCGTTGTTTATGACTATATGGATGTTGTTAGTATATTTTCGTGATTATTTTTGGTTAATGAAAGGTTTAGTAAGCATCTCAGACTTTCAAGTCCGGCTAACCTTAATGTTGGTCGGCCTGGTGAGAAATTAAAATCGGCAGGCCAGCTCATGCAGTTCGGCCTCAGTCAATCCTGTGTAAGAAAGAATAGTAAATTTTTAGGTCAATTAATATTTATTGATCTTTTTAGGCCTTGACGGCGACTTTATGTGTGTAATTAAGTACGGCCCATCACAGTTGGTATCAGAGAGAAAACTGAGATACTTTAGGACAATTCGAATCAACACGGAAACTTAGGACAGGATCAGTTAGGGCAAAAAGAGAGTTAGTTTTATTTATACTTTGGACGGATAGCTATCTTTAGACTAATGGACTAACGAAAATATTTTTTCAGACATTAAAATCATCACTGAAGCTATGTCTAACAGAGGAAGGCGAACTTGACGGACTAACAACACTCCGGATAGGGAGGCAAGATACTTGAACCTACTAGACCGGATGGCTGAAGTCATAGAAGCTTTGGCTCCACCAACTCCACCAACTCCAGTGACCACCCCAATTCCGGTTCACCGAGAGAGGTCGGTCTATGATCGTTTTACCAACGAGCGCATTCCTGAATTCTTAGGGGAACCCGACCCGTTGAAGGCAGACACTTAGATCCAACGACCGAAGAAGGTGTTTGCGATAATTAAGTATCTTGCTGGAGACATGGTTCTTTATGCCACCCATAAGTTGGCAGGTGAGGCCCATCACTGGTGAAAAATACAGAAGAGAGTTTTCAATGTACCAGATCAGGATATTAGTTGGAAAATATTTAAAGCAGCGTTTTTGGAGAAATATTTCCCTACTAATCTTCGTGGACAGAAGGAGGATGAATTCCTTCGCCTAAGGCAGGGTACTCGCTCTGTGGCGGAGTACGATACAAAGTTTATAGAGTTATCTCGCTATACTCCTTATATGGTGGAAGACCAGGAGAGGAAGGATAGGAGGTTCTTTCAGGGACTAAGGGATGATATTAGGAGGCATCTCTCAACTTTGACGTTGGCCACGTACGGAGAGGTGCTCGAGAAGGCTGTTATCTACGAGAAGGAACTGAAGAGAGGAGTATTGCTCAAACAAAGGACGTTTAGTCAGACTTCAAGGGCCAGTGTTAGTGGAGGCCCTTCTAAGAAAGCAAGACCATCGAGATCCAGTGGGGAGTAGAACCGATCTATATAGGTTTCTCGAACTCAAGCTAATAATGCATGTGATCATTGCGGGAGATCACATGAAGGGAAGCCTTGCTATAAGAAGTTGGGGATTTGTTATAACTGTGGCCAGGCTGGACACATGATCAGAGATTGTCCACTCATCAAACAAGCCTCAGGATTTAAGTCTCCTATTCCAGCTAAGGTGTTTGCCGTCTCTGCAAAGGAGGCCGAAATATCTTCGGAGGTTGTAGAAGGTACACTTTCTATCTGTGGCACTTCTAGTCATGTGCTCTTTGACTCTAGATCTACTCACTCATTTTTTTCCCATGAATTTTTAAAGTATCTTACGACCCTTCCTCAAGTTCTTGGTTGCCCATTGATGGTCGCCTCACCCACAGGGTCATCCGTAATTTTAAATGAAGTATATTCAGAATGTCCAATAGAATTAAATGAATACATGATACCTGTTAACCTGGTTTTACTAGAAATGAAAGACTTCGATGCAATCTTGGGAATGGATTGGTTAGCAAGATATCATGCTAAGATTGATTGTTTCCGAAAAAGAGTAGAATTAATAATTTCTGGAAACGAGCCTTTCTACATTCAAGGAGTCCGGCAAAAAGAAGTATCTTGCTTCATTTCGGCCTTTCATGTCAGACACTTGATTGGTGATGGGTGTCAAGCTTATCTAGCCTTCGCTAATGTGACTACTGAAGGTCAAGAATCTCTAGCTAAAGAGATTCCTGTGGCACGGGAATTCGAAGACATATTCCCTGATAAATTGCTTGGACTGCCACCCCAGTGAGAGTTGGAATTTGGAGTAGAATTGATGCTAGGATTAGCACCAATATCCAAAGCATCATATCGGATGGCACCGGCCGAACTCAAAGAATTGAAACAGCAACTACAGGAATTATTAGATAAAGGTTTCATTCGACCAAGTGTGTCACCATGGGAGCACCAGTTCTCTTTGTAAGAAAGAAGGACGGGACCATGAGATTATGTGTGGATTATTGTGAACTGAATAAAATTACCACCAAGAATAAATATCCTCTGCCAAGAATTGATGACATCCTTGACCAATTACAAGGAGCCTGCGTATTTTTAAAAATTGACCTTAAATCCGGATATCATCAACTTCGGATCAGAAAGGAGGATATAGCAAAGACGACGTTCCGGACTAGATATAGGCATTATAAATTTGTAGTGATGCCTTTTGGGTTGACTAATGCTCCGGCCGTCTTTATGGACTTGATGAATCGAATTTTTTAACCATACATGGACAAGTTTGTGATCGTTTTTATTGACGAATCATTGTGTATTCGAAAAGCTATAAGGAATATGAGGAGCATTTACGGACTACACTCCGGATCCTTAGAGAGTATCTGCTATTGGCCAAATTAAAAAAGTGTGAATTTTGGTTAGAGGAAGTGGGATTCTTTGGTCACCTCATCTCTAAAGAAGAGATTTTCGTCAGTCCTAAGAAAGTGGAAGCAGTGGTAAAGTAGAATCGGCCAACCTCTATGACCGAAGTACGGAGCTTCTTAGGCTTGGCTGGATATTATAGACGGTTTGTGAAAAACTTCTCCCAAATCGCTCTGTCGCTCACGCAATTAACAAACAAGGATGCCAAGTTTGAGTGGACCAATGATTGTGAAGGGAGTCTTCAAACACTTAAAGACCGGTTAACTTCTGCTCTGATCTTGATCATTCCAAATGGATCAGAAGGATTGATTATTTATTGCGATGCCTCAAAGATTGGGTTGGGCTGTATTTTAATACAACACGGAAGGGTAATTGCCTATGGGTCGCGACAGTTGAAGGATCATGAAAGGAATTACCCAATTCATGATTTGGAATTAGCCGCTGTAGTGTTTGTATTGAAAATCTGGAGGCATTACCTATATGGTGAGAGATTCTTGGTCTACTCTGATCATAAGAGTCTAAAGTATTTATTCTCCCAGAAGGAACTGAACATGAGGCAGAGAAGGTAGATTGAATTCCTGAATGACTATGACTGTGAAATCCGGTACGAACCAGGAAAGGCCAATATAGTTGCTGACACACTAAGTAGGTAGCCTGGTATTCTGGCTAGAATGCAAGTCAAGCAAATGGAGATGTTGGATTGTCTCATGTATTATGATATCCAGCGTTATGTGCAAAGAAAGCGGATGATTTTAGCGTACCTTCAAGTCCAGCCAGAGGTGATAAATGAGGTAAAGGGATGTCAGGCGAATGATTCTTTCCTTGTAAAGATCATGAGTGAGTTGGACAAAGAATCCCGAAGTGATTTTCATGTTACACCGGATGGAGCATTAAGGTTTTGAAATCGATTATGTGTACCGAACAATAAAGAATTAAAGGAGAAAATTTTTAAGGAAGCCCTTTGATCCCATTATACGATTCACCCAGGAGCTAATAAGATATACCAAGATTTAAAGAAAATATTCTGGTGGACGAATATGAAGAGGGACATTGCAGCCTACGTAGAAAAATGCCTTGTATGCTAACAAGTAAAGGCCGAAAGAAAGCAACCGTCTGGGTTATTGCAACCAATGCTATTTTCAGGCTGAAAATGGGAAGATATTGCCATGGACTTTGTGACCGGACTACCAAGAACGCCAAGAAAACATGATACTATTTGGGTTATTGTTGATCGGCTAACAAAGTCAGCCCATTTTCTAGCAATCCAGATGACATACTCCCGTGATAAATTAGCCTAGCTGTATGTAAGCGAGGTTGTCAGGCTTCATGGTGTGCCTGCCTCTATTGTATCAGATAGAGACCCTCGCTTTGTTTCACAGTTCTGGAAGAGTCTACACAAAGAATTGGGCACCGAATTGAAATTTAGTACCGCTTTCCATTCGTAAATTGACGACCAGTCAGAACGGACTATCCAGATCCTCGAAGATATGTTAAGGCCCTCGGTCTTAGAAATGAAAGGGACTTGGGATAATTTCTTAACCTTAGATGAATTTGCTTATAATAATAGTTACCAGGCCAGCATAGGCATGGTCCCTTTTGAGGCCTTGTATGGGAGGAAATATAGATTGCCGATTCACTGGAAGGAGCACGGAGATAAAAGAATTTTGAGTCCCGATATTATTAGGGAGACGGTAGAAAAGATAAAGTTAGTACATGAGAATCTCAAAGTAGCTCGTAGCAGACAAAAGAGCTATGTAGACCGGATGAGATCTGCATTAGAATTTAAAAAAGGCAATTTTGTATTCCTAAAGGTATCACCATCCAAGGCAAAGTACAGGTTTGGGCTAAAAGGAAAGCTGAAGCCACGATTTATTGGCCCTTTTAAAATTTTAGAAAAAATCGGAGAAGTAACTTACAGACTTGTACTACCTCCGAACTTGGCAGAAGTACATGACGTGTTTCATGTATCAATACTTCGGAAGTATGTCCATGATCATACTCATGTAATTGAGTATGAACCTTTGGCAATCGATAAGGACTTGTCCTATGTAGAGGAACCAGTGAAAATCTTGGATCGAAGGGAACAGAGACTACACACCGAATCAATCGCTCTAATAAATGTATTCTGGAAGAATCACACCCCCGAAGAGGCAACTTGGAAACGAGAGGAAGAGAATCGAAAAAAATATCTAGATTTATTTTCTCGAGGTTAGTATCTTTATTTAAAATTTTGAGGACGAAATTTCTGTTAGTGGGGGAGATTGTAACGGCCCAAATTCTAAAACGTAGAAAGTTCTAGTTATCGAGTCAATATAATCCGATCAACGTAAAATGTTGACCGGAAGGCGTGATCCGGTCAACGTAAAATGTTGACCGGAAGGCGTGAATGGATGGAAGGACGGAGTGGCTTGTGTATTAGGCCGGAGTAGCTTATGGAAAAGCCACAGTTGATAATCCGGTCAACAGGTGTTGACCGGAAGCCGTGTAGAAGTAATTGAATGTGTTTACATGAGAAAGCTAAATCCTGTTAAGATCAATGAACTAGGAATTAATTAAGAAATCTAAAACCCGTTAAGTTCAGTTAACTAAGAATTTATGAACTTCTTGAAAATGTAAAACCATTAATGACCTAATTAATAAGGAAACTTTTAGAAAATGTAGAAGCCATAAATAAGAAACATTTTCCTTGGATTTGCCAATCATTAATAATGAAACATTCCCCTTGAATTTGCCAAATGATGAAACATCCCCCTTGGATTTGCCAATCATTAATGATGAAACATTCCTCATGTAGTGCCAATCATTAATGATAATCATCAGACTTAAGACCTATAAATAAGAACCAGAGGAGTAAGAAAATGGCATGTAATAGAAATTCTAGCAAAGGGAGGCCAAAAGATTAAGGCAAAATAGAAGAAATTCAGGCAAGAGTAAAGATCAATGTAAAGTAGAAGAAACCCAGGCAAGATACTCACCCATGTTTTTAAAGTTCATGTTTATGCATATTTGCTACGTAAGCATATGATATTCTTATAAAATTATGTATGTATGATGTCTGTTCTGTTTTTGTGATTTATCGTTCTTAATCGCATGTTTAAAAGAAACTCTGATATTCATGGTGTTAGATTTTATTCTGCTTGAAGTATATGATTATTTGTCAAATTATATTAACTCTGATAATTGCAGAAAAGACTTTTAACTTTTAAGAAAAAGCATTCTGTCATTTTATGAAAAAGAGCTCCGTCTGTTTTATGAATAAGCACTCCGTCCTTTTAAGAAAGAGTACTCCGTCCTTTAAAAAAAAAATCACTCCGGTTTTAGAGCTCCGGATTTTAAAGAAAAATCACTCTGGCTTTTAGAACTCCAGATTTAAAGGAACTCCAGCTTTTAAGAATTTCGGATTTCAAAAAAGAACTCCGCCTTTTGAAAAGAATTCTGACTTTTGGAACTCTGACTTTTTATGTAAAAGAACTCCGACTTTGTAAAGAGCTCCGGTTTTTATGTAAAAGAACTCCGACTTTGACAAAAGAACTCCGACTTTTAGAACTCCGGCCCTCTGTATGAAAAAGAACTCCGGCCTATTTATATCAACTTGGAACATTGCATGTAATCCGGATAGCAAATGGAACTCTACGACTTTTGACTTCCGAACTATGATGCATGAATCGAGTCTCCATTAAACTTGTTGTTAAAGATGGATGAAGGATATTTGAGTGACACTCGAGAATTGCCTCTTGGGCCACGGGAGGGAACTTTTGGTGGCATAAGACTTTTGGACCACGGCCCCGTATGCCGGGTTAAAGGCATTACCTCCCGCCCCAGGGAGCACAATGAGGGGATACTGCCTTAATTTGTGGGGTTACACACAACTCATCATCGATATTATCTGCTCCCATCCGATCCCTAAATATGATAAGAATTTTTAATGGTTTTATGAGTTTTCAGAAAATAAGATAATAAGAAAGAGACTAAGAAAATTCCGAACTAAAGAAGAAAAGACATGATGATTTTAGTATGCTAAGAATCTCTATTTTGATGCACTTATATATATATGTTTATGTTTTTCTGTTTTCTGCATGTGAGTATTTTGCTGAGCATTGTGGCTCACTCTTATTATTTTCAGATGACAAAAGGCTCATGGAGGACGAAGTTGAGTAGAATCTTATGATGTAGCCAAATAGTTTGGTTGGCCGGAGCTGATTAAATGAAGAATTTAATTTTATTTCCTTTTGATGTTTTGAGAAAATTGTAAAATGATTCCGTGATTTATGACTCTATGGATGTTGTTAGTATGTTTCCGTGATTATTTTTGGTTAATGAAAGGTTTAGTAAGCATCTCAGACTTTCAAGTCCGGCTAACCTTAATGTTGGTCGGCCTGGTGTGAAATTAAAATCAGCTGGCCAGCTCATGCAGTTCGGCCTCGGTCAATCCTGTGTAAGAAAGAATAGTAAATTTTTAGTCCATTAATATTTATTGATCTTTTTAGGCCTTGACGGCGACTTTATGTGTGTAATTAAGTACGGGCCGTCACAATCACCCTGGCAGTCCGGCTTGATGCTGGACTAGATCGTAGTAGCCAAATTGGTTGGATGCCTGATTGGATCGAAGGCCTGTCAGTTGAGCTTTGAGTTTGTTACAATTGTGTGCTGCCAATTTGGCATTTCAGGAAATGAGGTGTAGTGGTCTTAGAGCCCGTGTCGTCCTGCCATTCGGCAAATCAAACCTACCAAATGCCAATTGCCCATGTAGGACATCATTAACGACGCTGGCAATTGAGATGTTGTAGGCTTCCACTAATGACTTTGGCGGTTGACATGGCGTGGGCCACCATTAAGGGCGTCAGTTGCCATACTATCATAGTACTACGTAGAGCATGCGTGTCACCTGTGCATCTCCTTGGGACTCCATGATGGTGCCATTTTAGAATTTCAAATGGAAGTCTATATAAACGATGACTCTTTGTCATTCTCCCATTCTTTTTTCATGATTCAAATGCTTCTTCACCATGATTTTTCTTCCATGGCTCCTCGTGTTGGTGCGATTCATTCGGGTATCATCTTAATCGATATTGCAGCTTTGTATATACAGTACAACATCCCAGGTGTCATTCCATTTGGGATTCCGGCGGAGTACGATAGAGCCTTCTCTCCTCCGAGTGGGTTCATCACCATTTATGAGGCCCACTTGAGGAGCGGCTTTCGCTTTTGCCTTGCAACAGAGTTGTAAGAAATTCTAATGAACCTTGGTGTTCCAATTGCAAGGTTTCATGCCAACAATGTCTGATATTTATGCTATCTTTGCATCTTTCTTTGACACCATGGATGGATGTTGAATGTGGTAATGGTGAAGGTGATCTTCTAGATCTATCAGAACACAGATTGGATTTCATTGTCACCCCTGGGACTTACAAATTAGTATGGGAATCTTCGACTCCGTGAATAATTGGAAAGATCGATTGTTCTTCATGAAGGTCCTTCCAACTAGGTCATCCCCAATAAGTGGGGCAACATGCCGGCATCCTTCACTGACAAGGTTTCACATCAGGAGAAGGACTTGGGAAGGCTATTGATAGAGTTGGTCTGACTAAATACCAACCTATTCAATAAGAAGGACCACATACTGTTTGCTAAGGCCCTCGCATTGGCCAAATGGGAGTCTCCCTTGGAGGGAGCAAGAGTGACCGCCCCACTGCCTGCTCGATCCAAAAGGAAAGATGGATCGCTGCAGATCAGGGGCTCCCTTGAAAGCGCATCTTAGAGGTGGGTTGCTTCGTCGAGCTCTACTTCTTCCATCAAGCCAGGTTTTCCTATGGTGGATAGGATGCAAGGGGTCGGCGAGCTATTTATGGGTCTGCCTATTTCCCCATCATCTTCCCTTGGCAGTGTCTTGGAGGACGGTAACTATATGGGTGGTGAGCCCCTTGCCCTTCCCGCCGGAGCCCCCAGCATTTTAGCGGCTGAGAAGTCGCCCGAGCCGATTTGCTTATTTACTCCGGTCGAGCATGGGGTCCCTATTCCTGCCATTGTATTGTCTAAGCAGTCCGTATTGGGCCCCTTTGTTGCTTCGATTGAGGAGAGTCTCAGTGGTAAGTGACAAGGGCTCAGGCGGTGGATGACATGGAGGTGGTGGCACCCGTGGAGGCTTCTCATGTGGAGATTTTAGCCCCCGGGGCCCGGTAGCCCCTCTAACACATCCAACCTCTGAGGCACCTCCTGTTTGCTCTGGGATGCCTACATCGGAGCGGAGGCCTCAATCTTCTTCCTTCTCTAGGGTTCCTCTAAGTATTGCTGCTAAGGAAATACGTTACAATTTGACTTTTGTTAGGAAGGCCTGGCTTAATTTCTTTCTCCTTTTCTATTCATAGGATGACAAGATGGTGTAGATTTTGTTGAATTGCTTGCGCCAGTGGTCATCTAGGATTTACATGCTGGATGAGGAAGTACATTGTTTGAACTAGATGCACATTGACCTGGTCGTGCTTAATGAGATAGAATGCCGACCGAATGCCACCACTACCGAGGCCCAGCAGTATCGAGAATGGGCTTCCAATCTTGAACTCAAACTACCCTAGCTTAGGGAGGACTTGTAAAGATCTAAGGATGCACCGCAGGTGGCCGAGCAGCATCTAGCAGACCTCCTGAGTGACAATGTTTGGTTAGGAGTGGAGTTGATGACCCGATTAAGCCCGGATGAGATGGGCCAGGCTTTAAATGCTAGAGTTTTGGATGGCATTTGCCTGTGCCAGTGGATTGCCTTCCTGGTTGACCAAGACTTTCCCATGGGCTTCTTCGAGCAAAGGAGTAGGCGTGCCTGGCGTTTGTCCGATCTGACATATTTTTCTGACAGTGGGAGCCCTCCTTACATCCACCGAGGAGCCTCCAATCTTAAGATAACCTTCTTCAGGTTGTAAGCCAGATGGCATCTCATTTGTTTTTATTGTGCTAGTACACTTGTATATTTTGACTTTGTAATGAATCAATTGAGCTTTTCCCAATTGCTATTCCTAGAGTTTTTATATTTATGTGGATTCTTATATTTGATGTATTGTTGCTTATCGGCCAAGCACTATCCCTGTCATTGCCAAGCTTTCGCAAAGTCAAGGTCATCGTCCATGTGTTACCATTGGAACTTGTCCCTTCAGGGGACATCGCCACCCCCACGCATTTGATCTTAGTTCGTAGGCCATGGTCGACTGATGGTGTTCGTCCTTGTGTGTAGGAGTCACCGCACACATGCTGAGGAGCTCCCTAAGGTTTAAGTGTTCAATGGCATATGGGTTTCTCGGAGCGGATCCGAGGTTCAAATGTTATCGGGAATGGGCCACTTGGTGGCTGGACCGAGGTTCTTTGATGGTTTGTAGGTCAAGAGGCAGGCGGGGAGAAAACCACCTGACTTTGGGACAGTTTAGACCATTCAATTTTATGTAATTTCATGCAAGCGTTCATATAAATAAGCAAATAATAATAAACAAAACAGGCAATAAATGAGCAGTTTGTCTTATTAATTTGAACATGGTACATCTTACAAGCACACTCTGGATGTATGTTAGACCTACCTAGACTTGGCATGAGATTACTGGTAATACTTCTTGAGGTGGACGATGTTCCACGTCATTGGGACCAATTTGCCATTTTGGGTGCGCAGCTTATGCGCACCTTTTCAGAGAATCTCTAAGATGAGGAATGAGCCTTTTTAATTTAGGAAGAGCTTGTTTCTATTGGTGTTTTTATTGGTGGCCTCTATACTTCATAGAACTAGGTCCTAGACCTTGAACTAGTGCGCTTTCATACTCTTATTGTAGTACTGGGAAATCTGTAATTAATGGGCCATTGTACGTATCCTGGCCGCCTCTTGGGCTTCTTCGAGCAGATCGAGGTGCTCTTTGAGTCGCTATGTATTGTCGAGCAAGTCAAAGTTCTTAATTCGAAAGTTCGACAGTCCGATCACTATTGGGATGATAGCGTTAGTCCCGTAGCATAGATTGAAGGGTATCTCGAGGATTAGCTCTTTCGGTGTCGTCTGGTACGACCATAACACGGATGGTAACTCGTCCGCCGAGGAGCCCTCAATTTCTTCTAGTTTGGTCTTCAACCCGTATAATAGGGTTCAGTTAGTGACTTTTACTTGTCCGTTCGCTTGCGGAAAGGCAATGAAAGTATGAATCAGTCAAATTTTTAAACTTGTGTAGTACTTAGTGAAACATTTTTCGGTGAACTGGATTCTGTTGCCGGTCCCAATGACATTAAAAATCCTAAATTTGCAAATGATGCTCTACCAAACAAACTCTATCGCATTATGTTTTGTAATCCAGGCCAACAGGAAGGCCTCAACCTATTTGATAAAGTAGTTTATACCCACAATGATGAACTTTCTTTGTCCAGACGCTATGGAAAAAGGATCGAAAATATTAAGCCCCCATTATGCAAATGGCCATGGGGACTAAAGGGTCCTCATTTCGATGGGTGGTAGATGGGACATATTGCCGTGGACTTGGTAGCTCTTGCACTTCTTCACGAAGTCAACAAAGTCTTTCTTCATGGTTGGCTAATAGTAACCTGGATGCATTATTTTGAAGGCAAGGTTCTTGCCTCTGATGTGTGACCCACATATACCGGGATAGATTTCGCTCAGTGCATAATCGATTTCTTCTAGTGTGAGGCATTGCAAGTACAGTGTTGAGTATCCTTGGTGGTACATTCTCCTATCCATGATAGCATACCAGCCAACTATCTTTTGCACATGCTTGGCATCCTCTAGGTGTCCTGGCAGGCTGCCGTCGGTAATATTTTTTCAGTAAGGACCCATCCAACTTTATTTGCTAGAGACTTGTAGTACTCCTTGCTTGAATTCTTCTATACTTGCTCGAATTCTTCTATACTCAGAGAGGTCAAGACTTAGCTCATATCTCTCAAGTACTACTTTTGGTTTTCAGTTGCTGCAGCCCTTGCCAGCTGATCGACCTTCCAATTGTCCACCATTGGGATGTACACTATCTTGATTTTGTCAAACTTTTGGATCATGCCCCTTGCTTTAACAAGGTAGTTCTCCAACAGAGGGCTCGACACCTCAAAGCTTCTATGAACTTGGTTGACGATCAGTTCGGAGTTATTATGTTTGATCAAATGGCCCGCCAAGCATTCTTTTGCAAATCGGAGTCTGGCGAGAAGGTTCCCTTATTCTGTGATATTGTTAGTGGTAGGAAATTCAAGTTTTAATGAGTAACTTATCTCTAACCCATCGGGAGTCCTTAGGATAATTCTGGTCCCACTTACAAGTTGATGACCCGTTGATGTGCACTATCTAGACAGGGGTCAGCTTTGACTGACAGATGTCTTTGTCAACAACATGGGCATCCAGAACAGGGGTTGTAGCTTCAACTATGAAATCTGCCAGGGCTTGGTCTTTTATAGTTGGCCTTAGCTTGAACTCTATATTAAACTCACCCAATTCAATGGCCCATTTAACTAACCGTATAGATATATTGGGCTTTTGTAGGATTCCTTTCAAGAGTTGATTGGTCAGGATAATGAATTTGTGAGCCTGGACGAAGGGCCGCAGTTTTCTAGCTAAATAGACGAGTGCCAGTTCGATCTTTTCAGCATGCATGTACTAGGTCTCGGCATCTATCAAAGTCTTACTATTATAGTAGACTGGCTGTTGCACGTTTGATTGCTACCGGATAAAGATCGAGCTTAGCGCCACTTTCGATACCGTTAGGTATAGATACAGTTCCTCACCTTCTATTGGCAATGCTAAGAGAGGGGGACTAGCTAATTATTCCTTTAGCTCTTGGAAGGCGGCCTAGTAATTGCCCATTCATTGGAAGCCGTTCGTCTTCATCCTTCTTAAGGTCTTGAAGAAGGGGGGTATTTTTTCATGGATTTTGCTAGGAAACGGGAGAGTGCCGCAAGTCTTCCAGTAGGCCTTTGAACGTCTTTCACGGTCTGTGGTGGACTCATATCTATAATTGCCTTTAATTTCTTGGGGCTTGCCTCAATCCCCGCTAAGAGATGATGAAGCCCAAGAATTTCTCAGAGGATACTTTGAAAATGCACATGGTTGGATAAAACTTCATTTGGTGCACCTGGAGTACTTTGAAGGTTTCGTTGAAATCACGGATATGGTCGTTAGTGGTTTTGCTTTTGATGAGCATATTATCTATATACACCTCTATATTTCGGCCGATCTGAGCTTCGAATATTTTATTCATGAGTCACTAGTACGTGGCACCCACGTCCTCTTTCCATAGGAGGTCACCTGTATTCCAAAAAAGGAGGGCGAACTCTTCAGACCAAAGGGTATAATCTTGTAACAATACGTACTTTGGTCGGTCATGAAGGAGGTGTAGTCTTCATTATCTAAACTCATTCGGATCTAGTTATAGCCTAAGTAGGTGTCCATGAAATTCAGCAACTCGTGCCCAAACGTGAAGTCCACTAACAGGTCAATTTCGGGCAGTGGGAAGCTATCCTTTGGGCACGCTTTGCTCACATCGGTAAAGTCAACATACATTCGTCATTTTCTATTACTCTTTTTGGCGAGGACCATGTTAGAGAGCCAATCCAGATACTGAATTTCTCTAATAAAGTTGGCGTCGAGCAACTTTTTCATTTCCTCTCGGATGGTAGTTAGCTTTTTGATAGAATAGTTTCTCCGCTTCTACCTAACAGGTTTATGATTGAGATCGAGACCCAATTTATAGACCATTACTTTAATCAAAATCCCTGGCATATCAGCGAGGGCCCATGCAAAGATATTTGAGTTCTACCAGAAAAAGGTAATCATTTGATTATGTAGGGGTCTAGTATGCAAGCTTCTGATTTGTATGCATCTCTCTGGATCACTAGTGTCTAGAGGAATCCGGTTAGTTGGCTCACAGGACTGAGCTTGCTGTAGCGTTGCCTCATTTTGATGATTGAATTCCTCAGTTGGTCGATTCGAAGTGGCTTAAGTGACTTGGGATAGATAACATGTCTAGTCAATCACTTAGTCGCCCAGGACTTCTCCGATGTTGCATGCTGTTGGAAACTTTATCGTTAGGTATGGGATCGACGTTACTACCTCGAATGTCGACAGGCATAGTCGACCCAGGATAGTGTTGTAAACCAAAGGTAAGTCGACCACGAGGAACATGAGCATGCAGGACGCCATCCTGGGTTACGTTTCCAAGGTGATCTCTAGTTGGATGGTTCCTTGGACGGGCACCGGTTTGTTGTCTAGTCTGTAGATGGATCTTTTGGCTATTTTCAATTGACTCTTTTTTAGTCTCAACTTAAAATAACTATCAAGGTAAAGTAAATTACATAAATTTTTATTATCAATAAAGACCCATTTCAATTAGTAATCAACCATGCCATCTAATAAGAGTGCGGATACAATCAGATGGTTAGAATGGGGAGTCATTATATGCGCTATATGTTTATTAATGAAACTAATGATATCATCTCTAATTTCTACCATCGGCTTCTTGCTACCGACAGCTGCCACCTGACAATCCAGGGCATGGCTCTTGGATGGCTTAGTTGCCACCATACTAATTACCCCAATTGCAACTCAATTCTTTAGCTACTGTTGCTTCTGTCCTTCTTCTCCTGCTCTACAAGGAGCCTATCCTGGGTTGCTCAAGAATTTGGTGAGGTGCCCCCTCCAGATGAGATCCTTAGTCTCCCTCTATAGAGTCTAATCGTCTTCAGTATTATAACGCAGAGATCGATGGTAGTGGTAGAATTTTGTCTAATCTCCTTCCTTCGGATTCTTAGTCAGTTTTAGCCACTTAAGGAATTTTTTATCTCAGATCCACATGAGGATATTGGTTCAAGAATCACTCAGAGGAGTTAAATTCAAGGGTTTGAACTCTCTACGTGCTCCCGATTCCACTCTAGGATGCTTTCTAGGGTCTCGGGTGTTGAAGTAGTCCCCATTTCTCTTCCTTCTATTCGTCGTCCCTCGTGGGGATGATCCACACTCCCTAGCTTCTTTGCCTCGTTGGCCTCCTCCACTGCCATGTATCGTGGGCTATGGTATTGGCTTTGCAAAGGTCTGGGTTTCCTTGTGGGCCAGATACTTAAATAACTCGCCTAACTCTAGAGTCGATATGAAGGTGTTTAATTTTACCTTGTCGGTTAGCCAAGAAATCCGCCAGGGCTCAATGGGGAATTGGTTCAAGAAGCTCTTTAGACTTTCGTTTGACCCTTGTTTGATACGAGTGAAGTGCCAAGGCTGTTTCTCCTCCCTCCAGCTGGAGGAAAATTGGAACAAAAAGTTGTTAGCCAACTCCAGAAATGACCAAATCAAATTTGGTAGTAAGCAATAAAACTAAATTCGGGTATCTCCCTTGAGGGTCTAGGAAAAGTATTGGTATATGGCCATTTTAGCCAAGCCTTAGAAGCTCAAGAGAGTACGAAAGTGGTCTAGATGATCAATCGGATTGGCGCTTCAGTCATAGGCATCTAGGACCGGTATCTTAAACTTGTGAGGGAGCGGCCGTGTTTAGATCTCCATTATGAATGGAGATCTCCTCAAGTTTGCGGAGTGCCCCTATGTGCTCCCTCTGAACATGTGTTGCCATATTTTCCCCACTTTTTCCTCCACTCAATGAGTAGCAACAGTCTTCTTTGCATTGAGGTAGGTTCTCAACTTTGAGAGCTTTTGCGATTGATGCTAGGCTAGGCAGCTGCTTCTGCTCACCAGTTGAATGCTACAGGAGGCTCCCTCTTGATCTGGATGCCTATAATCATCACAGGAGTAGCAAGGATTTTATCACTCCGGGCTTTTATCCTGCGATATGGGGCCCAATTGGCCTTCCAACTGTGATCGGGCTCTATCTCTTAAGGTTGCTTGGGCCATGAGGTTGTTAGGCCACTGCGTCCTCCTGGCTAGGTGCTTCTTCCTCTATCTCCTCCTTCTTAGAGTTGGAGTGTGGGCGGTTGAGGAAAGAGCCCCCGATCGCTACTAACCCTACCGTGCACTGAGGGTCTGGAACATCTTGGATATGTCATCCATTCGAGCATTGAGTGCTTGCATGAAGAGCGCTTGTTGGTCCTCCCCATGACTACCTGCGGGAGGGTCGTTGTCGGGGGAGGTGACCTCCCTAGCAGAAGTGCTCACCTGAGTCCTGGTGTTAACTATTTTTGCTTTGGTGTGAGTAGTGGTTAAGCTGGCCTTTTGGTCGTTGCCCACAGATGGCATCAATGATGTGTCATGGGATTCGGGTTCTGCACTGATTTGGGAGCCACTCGGATCTTCTTTGCCGATTTGAATAAAACAGGTCCGATCTCTATTTAGGATAGCCTGGATCCTACATATAACGACTGAAAAATAAGAGATCATAGGATTGGCGGGGCTCACTCCCTGATATATCCTTCGACACTTAAGTTAGTAATCTTTCTTAATGAATAGAAAGATGCAATGATAAGAGATGAAAGAGATGATGCATGGGAGTAGGGATGGTATTTGTCTCGGAGGTTGCGGTCGGTGTGGAGCGGCTTGAGAGTGAGAAATACATAATTATGGGTGGCCTTTGTGGACGTTCCTTTAGGTAGAAAATTTTCTGGTTGTGTATTTCTTTCGTCCTCCCTTTTTCTTGCGCAGTGAATGAGTATTTATTGGGTTGGTGGGCAGTTTGAGTTGGTAACAACCGCTCGTTGAACTACCCAGATGGATAAGGAAATCTCGTTTCACTGTGAGTTTCCTTCCTCTTTTGACTTGATTACGAAATGTGTCTAGTATGACGGTTATTAATTATGGTAAGTTTCTAGCTCGTAGGAGTGGGTCATGAGCCGCCATCTGCTGGGTCCTCAACCCGCCCGTGGGCCTTGACAATGGGCTGGCCCATTTTTGCCCGTCCCTATCAAATACTAATAGCTCTATAGAGTTATTTGGTTTGTAAGATAAGTTTATATAGAAGATTAAATAATCATCTTGCTATTAGTATCCTAAATTTAAATATGCGATTTCTACGTATAGTTTTGTTAAAAATATA
>JAODPA010123626.1:0-17734 GCA_025585075.1 Nepenthes mirabilis
TATGTTTTTGCATACTTTTATATTAAATAATATCGGTCAATATTTTAATTAATATTTTAATGAGACAATTTGATTTAACTTTCAGAAGGTTACTGGCCACAGGTTCGTCTCATCAGACCATACAAATGACAAATAGGTAAGTTTGATTAATTGAATACTATTGTATTTAATCATTGTCTTCTCAATTATTAAACCCCAAACCCTAGAAGTTTGAATTGGTCAGCACATTGACCTCTCCACAGAATAATATCTACCCAATTTCCATGTCGACAAGGACCAAAGACCAGTCCTTCCACAAGAATTTTAAAAACGCGGTTTTCTTTTCTCTTTTTTCCCCGCTTCTGTTTCCGGTCAAATTTCTGACCTTCTAGCACTCCCAATCCGAGAAGAAAGGGCACTTTAAAAGCAAAGAATTCACCCGCATACTTCAGCAAACTACACCGAACAAAGCTCTAATAGCTACTCTTGATAGCATATCCTCACGGCAGCATTCTTTCTTACTGCATATACAATAGATTTATAGGCATTCTTTATATATAGCCCTTTAGAGCACAGACTAGTGTTTCGTTACTTCATTTTCTGCAGCTTCCAACTAACCTGAAGCAGTCCAAAATTGCTTCGATTTTGCTAGTTCTGCCAACTCCAACTTTTCCTCAGAGTCTACAACTTCCCTGATTGGAATCTTGACGTGAAATGATCAAATACCATTTTGGGTCGTAAACGTCTTCTAGTGGAATAGTTTTGACTTGCTTGCCGGGGGAGACAGAAGGGAGATGGAGATGAACAGTAGCAGCAGCAGCAACGGGCGAACCGCCTTGATCAATGAGCTTACTCGAGGAATGGAGCTTGCCAAACAGCTAAGAGCTCATCTGGGTCTGGAGCTTCCAACTGAAACTAGAGAAATGCTGCTGGAGCAGATCCTATCTTCCTATGACAAGGCTCTTTTGATTTTGAATTCGAGTGGGTTAGTGGAATGGCTTCAGAATGTGGTACCATCATCTGCCATGTCCGGGTCTCCAATGTCATTCACCAAAAGCCCTAGGAGTGAAGATTTCAATGATCACCTGGAGAGCAGCAGGGATTTCTCAAAGAAGAGGTATGAAAATATACTAATGTATGCCCTTGAAGAAAATTTGATCGATTATCTAGTTATGGTTTTCTTGATTCTTACGGGAATGGGATATGTGCAGCAGAAAGGTGAAGGCTTGGCGGTTGGAACAGGTGAAAGTAAACCTTGACAATGAGCTTGAAGGACCCCCTGATGATGGCTATAGTTGGAGAAAATACGGGCAGAAAGACATCCTTGGGGCCAAATATCCTAGGTGAGCAAGTGTTTCCTTTTCTCAAACTCAACTGTCGCTGCTCGTAAACAGTGGCCAGTGGTGCTACTCTCCCACATCATTCAAATGTACAACTATAACGACATTATAGACGTATGTCCCATTAGATAGTAGAGTAGTTGATCATATGAATTTGCTTTCTCCATATCATTTAATTTAGCACAATATCTATCTAGAGTAGATGCAATTTTAAATCATATTAGAATTTCTTTTGTACCCGACAAAAGGATTTCAACATTTCCAAAAAAAAAAAAAAAAATCCTAAAGAAGCTAAGAAGAGCTGAAGAATATCATTAGAAATAGCTAAAAAAGAAGGATCTAATTGTGTTCTTGCATTTCTACAGAAGCTACTATAGATGCACCTACCGGAGTGTTCAAGATTGTTGGGCGACGAAGCAAGTTCAAAGATCTGATGAAGATGCCTCCATATTTGACATCACATATAAAGGAATGCATACGTGTAGAATGGCCCCACGCTCGAAGTCTGCGTCTGCATCGCCAGAAAAACAAGAGCCTAAACCGCAGACAATAGAATATCATCAAGAATCTAACAAGATTTTGAACTATCGAAATGGCCTCAGTGTTGATGTACAAAACTTGGACCCCACAGAGATGACATTTCCCATTACTTTGACGGCGTTTGACTGCATGAACAGTGGGAACAACACTTTGATGCCATCAACATTCAACAACAATGATTTCTACCACAGCTTTGATCCATCATTTATATCTCCAGCGACATCAGAACCAAATTATTTTTCAGCGTCATCCTGCAAGATTGACAACTTCGGAGGTTTTCCACAACAGCCTGAATCTGATTTTGCTGATATAATTTTAGCAAACACTTCAGGGACCAATTCCCCCATTGTTGAGCTGGATTTCCCTCTTGACCCATTTCATTTCAACCCAGATTTCCCATTTGATAACCATGGATTTTCTCGTTGATTTAGTCTGCACAAGTGAAAGAACAGAGTTGGCATCCAGTTAAATCAACAGACACTAGCACTTTGCAATGTAGCTAATATGATATAAGTAGAGGAAAGCTAGCTACTACAAGCTGGTAAGACAATATCAATCCTAAGGTCTAGTTTCTCAGTCATAAAAAGGACAAAAAAAAAAAAATCTAAGTTCCAGTTAAATCAGCAGATACCAGCACTTGGCGACGTAGATAATATGACAAAAGTAGAGGAAAGCTAGCTACTACAAGCTGGTATGACAATATCAATCCTAAGCTCTAGCTTCTCAGTCAAAAAAAGACAAAAATCTAAGTTTCAGTTGCATTTTTTGGTTCTTCATAGAAAAGTGGAATATATCAGTGTAAAATATTGCAGAAGATCATGAATCCATATATATATACTTTTTGGGTCCTCTGAGGAGGAACCTATGGTGTCTATTTTTCCCTTTCTTTTTTTGACCTAATTTTCATATCAGGTTTCAAACTATTGTGGTAGAGTATATACTCAATCTACCAAATGGAGATGGTTGAGACTGCAGAAGTATTGATCACTGGAGCATTATGACTCATTTCAACAGGAAACAATAATATAGAGTCCGAAGGGTAGATTGCATATATGCCATCATGATCAATTATTTCAACATAACAGCAGCGTCAAAACAATTAAAATTGAAATCATCACTTGCAAAAAATGCCAGAAAATAAAATCGCATGAGAGAGAGAGAGAGAGAGAGAGAGAGAATTCTGAAAATTTTGGAAAACTAGATAGAGAATCCTCTAAAATGCTTCGCTGCAGCTGCATTTGTGCCCAATAACAGTAAATAACTCACAAAGACTATTAACCATAATCTCTAAAAAAATATTGCATATTGAAATTTACAACTAAACAAGGAAAAAGATTATGACAAAGAACAAAGCTCTTGTCAAATGAAGGATACGGATGCATAAGAGCAAGAATAAAACGAGCCATGGGAATAAGGCAAGGGTCAATTGGCAAAGCCAACATCATAGGGGATGCAGGTTGCCTAGTCGTCGGACTTACCTACCAAAATATAATTATAATTTCTCTAGATTGCAGACACAATCCTACAGTGAAGCAGTGGTCTTAATCCCCCGTAAAATTCTTTTGTTTTTATTACCACTCCAGAGGGAAGTCCGGCCGAATCTTACTACGATCAAATAAGTTTCAGTGGACAAACTACAGATAGATACAAATAGAGTAGGGTATCCATATAAACTAGTTCTCAGGCTCGTAAAAGCTTGTTTGTTCTCACTTAAAGCTATTTTTTACTTATAAGAGAGAAATTTTAAACACGGTCGAGAAGTATTCACATAAAATTAGTTCATTTATGAAAAAATAATGCATGTCAATTCGTTTTCCCTTAGTTGGGTTAAGAAAAAATCGTTGATATGATAAGTGACTCGCCAATATCTCATAACTGGAAAGAATTATTTTCCGCTCACCATAAATGCATATAACAATACATGTAAAAGCAGAGTATTAACTAAGCTGTATGATGAGTGATGACAATAGGTCTATAGCTTTCTCTTTTCCAAGGAAAATTTAAATGAAAAAAACAACACAAATTCACATGAACAGAAAAGAAACGCCTCCTGCTTTCAGACACTTGCAATTGCAAGATACAATCAGTTTTCATAGAATATTGTCCATTTCTTTATTCAGGATACATCAGAAGCTATAAGCAGATATACGACTGCTGTTCTATTCTGAGTCAACAAGTATTCATTCGATTGCCTAGCACTGATTCAACAGAATTTAATTTAACAGGTCAAAAGAAAATATAGATATGAGGGATTGCTCGAGTATCTCAATTGTTATAAGCAAGCTAATTTCCAACTGCAAGATCTCAACAAGCAAAAACTTCAAGCATGAATGAGTGTCCAGTACATCTTGCATTCTTGGTCATCGCCTCGTTTAATTACCCAGGCCAATCATGTTTTAGAGAAACCCTAATCTGGCCCATTAGCTGGTCATACTGTAGTAATGGAGGCCAGCCTTGAAGCACCACAAATCTTTTCTCACATGGCTTGGTTTTGGGATTTCGGATCCTGTTTATACAGAGTTTTGGGGAAATGGGGGCATTGGGTGTTAGGGTTTTGAGAGCTTCCCAAGCAGCATTTTCTCTTCTCAGAGCATTGTTCTTTCTGAGTTTGAAGATTTCCAGGGTTTTTCCTAACAGGGAATGCAAGGTCTCCAACGACATATTTGTCAACAATGGCCAATCCCAAATTTCTTTTCCCCCAAAACGGTCAGAACAATTCAGAGATTGGAAACTCATTGGAGAAAGCCAAGCAAAATATCAAGCAGAAGCAAATAAAGTTGAAAGTACAGATCAATCCCTTTGAATATCAATTCATCCTTCATATTCCACCAGATTAACGAAAACGTATATCTGGGAACTGGAAATTGAGCAAAAAGAGATAAGAGAGGAGAATTTACCAGTCGCCCCAACAACGGCAAGCAAGAAGTAGAAACCGGTAAGTGTAAGCTTTGGAGCATACTTGGACATGGTGATGAAGTTCAAAGCAAACCGCAGATTATCCGTCCCCTTCTTCTCCCACCAATTTTCCATTCCCTAATGCATATGAATTTTCTCGATTGGGAATTTTCAGAAACAAAGAGGTTGAAGGTGAACCCAAAAGGGATGAACGGAGAAGGTGTGATCTTCGCAAAGCTAGCTGCTGCTTGCAGAGTTAAGGGGCTGCGATGCGCAGGCCGCCGCATCCCTGATTCTTCCATCCTCATCCGTTGCACAGATAAAAATTATTTAAAANAGTAAAAATGGTCAACTGTATAAATATTAGGTTTCTATAATATCCGCACTAATATTCTTAACTTATTGTACTATCAAACAAATTAAATCAAAATGTGTGTTAGCACTTACTTGGTAATTATATTCTAATACTTAAATAATTAGGCATATTTTATTATTTAATTTTTTTCATACTCGAAGGAAGAAATAAGATACATTTTTACTTTTTTCAATACTCAAATATAATAAAAGGGGGAAAAAGGGAGTTAGCAAATAAGTGTGTGTTGTGTTTTGGTTACTCAATTGTGATTAGCTCAATAAATGAAAAGTTATAGGAAGATTGCACAAGAATTTGTGTAAAGTTCGGAATGATCGCTTGCGTAGTAAGCGACCAGAAGAGTAGGAGTGCTGCAAATTAGGCCGAGACTAAGGGCGGAGCTGGTAGGACCACGACCGACTGGGCAGCAAGAGGATGGTTAGCCGGGCGGTTAGGCAGTAAGGAGGTTAGCCTGCAAGAGGCTGGCTAATAGTGGCTGGCTGGGCACTAAGAATCCTGCCAAGGAGGCCAGCTGGTTGAAAGAAGAAGCTGACAATAGAGGTCAGTTGAGGGTGCTGATGTAAAGGGTTGACCAGGCAATACCAGTTCAGAGGGGATGACCTAGTGGAGCTGATAGACAACTTTGCAGAGGAGACATAAGATTTTACAGAATAGGTAGCCAACTTTGCAAAATAGGCAGTAGAATCTGCAAAGCAGGTAGCTGATTTGTAGAGTATGTGTTGTCTACGTGAAAGCACGAAAATTGGTGAAAGCGCAGAAAATAATAAAGTTGGAGTGATAAATCTTTTGTAAGATTAGGGCATGTGAGTAAGTGGGTTATTGGACAGGCGTTATTATAAAGCGCACGAGGCGCTTCAGACTTGTGTGGGTAAAATCAATGTGGTGGAACGGAGCATAAACAAAGTGTAGAAGAGAGCCTTCGTCGTTCATTATTCACCACCATATTTGTAAAATCAAAGAATAGAGAACGCCATCGGTGAGAGAAAAGAGAAAAGAAGAAAAGAGAGAAGAGTGAATGAGAGTTTCCTTACTCTGAAAATTTTTTTTTACTCTGTCTCGGGTGGGTTGCCGGTATTCTGTCTCGGGGGTCTGTAACTGATTTTATATAGTAAATTTTCTAAAATTTATTTCATAATTTTTTCTTTAATTGAAAAGGATTTTTCATATTAAAAATTGTTATTCATTCTTACATTCATTGTGCTCATATTCTCGACAGCCGACGACTGATGGGGGTTTGAGTTTTTTTCACTGTGTTGGGTCAGGTGTATCTAGGTCAAACCCCAACAGTATGTCCCTTAAGTACATCTTACAATTCTTTTTAGTTGTAAGACTTAATGATATTTAAAAAAATAAAAATTCAAAATGGGTCATATATATATATATATATTATAAATGAGTTATAACTGGCTGAAAAATTTTCCATTACCCTATTACAATACTGTAAAAGGAAAAAACAAAAGAAAATACCCTGATATACACTATACTGAATCTTATATCGACTGAAAGGGGTCCACTCTTCTTGCCCAAGATCTTAGGAAAGCCATAAGCCACATAAATTTGAGAGATGGTTAATCACCTCATCATGATGTATCCCCTACATTAAAATAAAAAAAATAAAGATAGCCACGCGGCATAATCCTATCAACTCCTTATCTATAATCCTTTCACTCCCATAGCACACCAATCCAGTTTTTCTTGGCTGCAAGAGCTTCCACTGCTTGCTTACAAGGACAAGCTCTTAGCAGTTTGCCTCGCAAATTTTGAGTGTACATGATCATGGAGACTAGCATGGCCCGTTGCTCCCATGGCCGGCTGCTGCCTAGACCAGCTTCTTCTCGGCACTCAGCGGCCGCCGCTGCTTTTGTGTGTCCACCATCTATTTCTCCTTCACTCAGCTCCAAGGTAAAACTTAGAGAATGGCTCATACTTTTTACTGCAACTGCTTGTTTGATTGAACTCTCATCCCTAATTTTCTTCGGTAATAGCTATTAGAACAGTAAGAATAGCTCATACTTCATCACTAAACTCATCACTAATAGCTATTAGACATCAACGATTCGTATCTTGAAAGCATTTTCTCAAGTTTTCTATCTGATATGCATCCTGTTAATTTCTAGCACGGATAACTGAGATAATGTTTTGGATAGATAGAGTTGGAAGGGGCCTTGATATTTGTTAGATGTGAGTTTTCTCATTATTTTATTTATTTTTCCATAGATGGAGATATCTGTGTAAAACCCGTTTAAAATGTAAGATAATGGTGGATTTCAAGCAGAATTGATGAAGAAATTGTGAACACTGATTCTGAAAAAAAAAAAAAAATCCATTGCAGGGCTTAAAATCAAGCACCCTTTTCGGAGAATTATTACGGACATCACCCAAATCATCTCTGAGGGTCATGAAGATGAAGAACTCTTCCCCTGTAACCAGATGTGCCATTGGTGAAAGTTTGGTAAGCCCATCACAACTATTGATCTATATCGATACACCGATATTTAGAAATGATCAAATACAGTCTAATTCTTATATTATAAAAGAATTGTTTCTGTTGATTGAACCCTTGACCAATATAACGCAATGAAGCAACTTCACTAGTACATCAAAACTCACCGCCAGTTGTTTGATTGATGTTCAAAAAAATGCAGGAAGAGTTCTTAACAAAGGCGACCCCAGATAAAGGGCTGATAAGAGTAATGATGTGCATGGGTGAAGCGCTGAGGACCATTGCCTTCAAAGTAAGGACAGCTTCTTGTGGAGGGACTGCTTGCGTCAACTCATTTGGAGATGAACAGCTTGCTGTGGATTTGCTCGCCAACAAGCTTCTTTTTGAGGTCAGATTATTAATTTGTTCCACTCAAAATCAAATTACATTATTAGTTTCAAATACTCGAAAATTGCATCATGTTTCACCTAATTAAAATGCTGCTAAAATTTTAATCTAACCATATTTCGACTATGTGGTATACAGGAGGTGTCAAACAAACATTAATAATTGTTAGAGTTTGACTCGAATACATATAACCCGGCATAGCGGAATAAAATTTGAACCGTCGTCAAACGTCAACCACTGAACTCGTGAGTATAAAAAAATATAACAATTTATAATATTTTTAATGTAAAAATTCATTTTCAATTAAGAAAAAAATCACTGGATAAATTTCGAAATAATCAATTATAAAAGTACTGGTTACAAGTAACCTCTTTCGAAATTCCTTCATTACAATCTCGAATGAAAAATAGTTGATTACAACCCTTTAATACGTTTAGCAATCCATAAGAGAAATATAATGAGAATTACTAGTAACCAAATAAAATACGCTTTAAAAAACTGCTCTAGAACAATATACTCGGTATTGGTAAACAACGAAACTTAAATCGGATATCAACCGGATGTCGAACTTCTTCCTCTTCTCTCTTCTTATATTCTCTCTCTGTGCAGCACTTATTGTGTGACGTACCATACTTTTAACCAAAAATCTGGTTGAGTTCCGACTGTAATAAGGTCGTCGGCCTTATACAAACCTATATAAAATTCTTATATAATACAACATTTACATTCATAATTTGTCACACAGGATCCAAAAATCATAAAATCATATGCGGCACAAATGTCATAATACTGCTACGGTGTTGGTTCAGAATATATGTCATTAGGTATCCAAACTAGCCATAATAACTTGCGAAAATATATACATTTATCAATACAGTGAAAACTATACAACGTGTATATCATTATCATCATATGCATACATCTATATATAAAATCTACCAGAAATATAAAATATCCCATTAGAATGCATAAGACTGTATAAGTAAGTCTATAAGATTATCTTCCACGTCTTCAAGCCTAGCTGATTCAAATCCTCTATTTACCTCGTCGGGTGCAAACTCATACTCATCTAAGGCAAGAAAGCAGTAATGGTGAACCAAATATTCAGTAAGGCATATATATAATAAGGAACATGCAAATTTCATATTCAAAATCATAATAATTCATATAGGATGGAAGAGAGATGCATATGAGATTATAAAATATGATTCAGAAAAGAAAGCTTTTATAATTCGTTTCAAATTTCTCTACTTTATTTTCTTTTCTTAATTATCCAATCATGTTGAAAAATTTATTTCATTGGGACCAAAGTTAGTAGGTCTTACTGACTAAAGGAGCGATCGGTCGTAACTTAAATTGTGTTTGCTCCGATATAATTAAAAGTCATGTTCTCCTATTCAAGACCCAAAGGCGGACCGTATACATACAATCCCTATAGATAGGGTCAATAGCCACACGCGACACTAAAGTAGACAATAACCTTTCACTATAATATACTAAGGATACCAAAATGTACTATCTGCTGAATAATTATCGGTCCAAGTTCTTAATTCCTTATTTTCCTAGAGAATTCTACTCTTAAACCCAAAATTCTTCGTTTTAACTATGTTGAAAAACAGTTCATCAGTCCATCACTTAATTGTAGAATATCCCTCAATAATTCTTTTTTTATAAGTATATTCAGATACATATTTTCATATTCCTCGTGAGCTTAAATCCTCACGTAATTTTATTATATGCATAATTTCCTTTAGAACTTAAAAGAATTATAAAAGTTTTTTACATTAAGCCAAACATAACTTTTAAAATTCTTTGATACGAATGCGGATAATCAGTTCTCAGATATTTATATTTTCACATGCTTATAATTTCGTACACAAATTACCATAAAGCTTGATGCATATAAAAAATTATTACTATAATAAGCCAAATATAATTTTAGGGCTTTCGAATAACAAATCTCTTTACGAATGCATGTAATATAATTTACGAAACATATACAAGAAAACACATTTAACATATATGTGGTTAAATATCACTATTTATGTCCGACAATATTTTCAGAATATATAAATTAGCATATATAAAGTATATGTACATAGATATCAAATATACGCATCAATAAGGTTAGGGTTATGAATTTCTAAAGCCAAATCATATGTAAATTATAATTAATTCAGATAAAAACACAATCGGGCAAGGGTTAGGGTTCCGATGAGTATAAAACCATATAAAATTATCAAATCAGACACCTAATTAATAAATTAACTTGTTCAAGATATAAGTAATAATATTCCAAAGCCAATTTATGTAAAAATTTTAAAATAAATGGGTAAAAGCGTTCGGGTGTGGGTTAGGGTTCTACATTCAAAAATGATCAAAACTACGAAATCGGATATAAAATTAACATATATACATACTCAAGTCATGGGTAACAGAAAATATAAACTTAATCGGGTATCAAAACGAGAATACCCGAAGAAAAAAAATAAAAGTGCAAAGAGACAAAAGAGGAGGGTTTAGATACACTTACCTTGACCCAATCTATCACTTTTCTAATTGGCTCTAACTCGAAATCGGACTCCGGGACCTCGGTTTTTTCTCCCTCTCTTTTCTCATTGCACTCTCTCTCTCTATCTTTGTGGAAGCCGGAAAATAAGAAGAACGAACCCTTACGGCTCTTTTATTTCACAGGCTCGCGCTCGAACACCTATCGCATGCTGGTTCTAACCCTAGCGCTTGCCTCGAGCGCTTGAGTGCCTGGCAGGCGTTGGCCCACTGGTTCGAGTGCTGCAGCGCCGCCCGAGGCGCCTGGCAGGCCTTCCCCTGCCGACACTTTTCATGGTCCCAAAACTTAATTTTTTTTACATGAATTAAGTTTAATTTTAATTATATTATTTTAATTACCCGTAATTACGATATTTGAAAACTAGTACATTACATATTGTGTGAAAACTGACTTCATAATTTTCCTAAAATCACGTAGGCACGATTTTATACTACAACCGTTACTCGAATATCCCTTGGGCGTGCCTCGACCGGTGCCTTGGTAAACGGTGCCTTGGGCCCCCCTTGAGGGCACGCTGTGCACACTTCCCGTATACGAATATTGTAATCCTCGTATGAATATCATATAATCTTTCGATAACTGTCTGTTTATTGTGAAACTTATAAGGGAGTGATCAAAATCTAATAATAACTTCATTGGTGGATAAAATTAAATAAAAATATCTATTCATGAGAAGTATTACTAGAGAATAACTCCCAAAAAAAAAAAAAAAATCATCCCACTAAAGTTTAGGTTAGATCAGTTAATTCATGGCTATTTATTACCAATAATGAGAATTACTTACTATATGGAAAGTTGGATTTATTTATTTATGCTCATCACTTCATCAACATAGCTATCTACTTGGCTTCTAGGATAAAATCTATAGAAAAATGTATAAATTATTACTAGCTTAAGAAATCAATGTGCAAAATTCTTCTTGTTCTAGGCCTTAAATTATTCCCACTACTGCAAATACGCATGCTCTGAAGAGGTTCCCGAGCTTCAGGACATGGGAGGCCCGGCAGAAGGTTTGCGACTCTTCCACGCGTTCTTTATCCACCATTTGACATTCGAAAGCACCGTTGTGACCGGTGAAAAATGAATAGGGGGATTTAGCGTGGCCTTTGATCCGCTCGACGGGTCTAGCATCGTCGACACGAATTTCACGGTGGGCACCATTTTCGGTGTGTGGCCGGGGGATAAGCTAACCGGGGTGACTGGAAGAGACCAAGTTGCTGCAGCCATGGGAATCTACGGTCCTCGGGCCACTTATGTTCTGGCTCTTAAAGATGTCCCCGGCACCCATGAGTTCCTTCTCCTCGACGAAGGTATGCCTAGACACTTTCTTTTGCTGTTCACATTATCTTTTTATAGTTATCCTACGATGTCATGATATACTCAAGTCGTGGTTAGATTTACGTAATTGTGCTTATTAATCATTAAATTGAAATTTTCTCTAGATTCTAATGAAATCTTTTGTTAACCCTACTAAATTTATTTAGTAACCACATTGATCTACTTATCTTAATGATTAGTCAAGTTTCACCTTTTTATCTAAAGCAATCCCATAATTATATTGAACTTGCTTTGTTAAAAAAACCAGTACATATTATTGAAAAATCGACCGTACTACAAACAGAAATCTTGGTTCGATCCCTGCCATACACGTGAATATATTACATCATCAATTGAGCAAATGGATAGTTCATCACGGCATTTTTATTGTCCCAAATCGATCTTATACTAAATTCCAATATTGATTAAGATACATTAAGCCTGCTATTTATTTGACTAAAAGTGTGGTCTTGTATTTATTTTTCCTGATCTTCTTTGCTTGTCAGTTTTGATAGTGAAATTAATTATTTCCTTTTATTAAAAGGCTCTCTTTGGCTGCTAATCAGGGAAGTGGCTACATGTAAAGGATACGTATGAAATTGGTGAAGGGAAGCTCTTTTCTCCCGGAAACTTAAGAGCCACATATGACAACCCTAACTATGACAAGGTCTCCCTGAATTTTGATTCTCACATTCTTTCCCTTGTATGCGTGTTGATAGTTCAGTTTGTCTCTTATATTAAATCCCTTTATCGAGTTTTAAAGTTAGATCCGATTTATTTCAACGTATTATTCAATTTGAAAGATACATAAAACATATTTGGTCGTTAGTCTTATCCATTATAATTTTGTATTGGAAAATGCCCCCTGAAAGAAGAAAATTTTTTTACTTATAAGTAGTAACCCACCTCTTTACTTAACTATTGTGAGACAATTCACTCCTATAACATAACTCCTAATAGATATGCAACCATGCTATTATATAGGGGTGCCGATATGAATTTTCACTTTAGCAATGCAGCCCTATTATTATGTTTCATGGTTGGCCCATTACCTTTCAAGTTATTGGCCGGTTTGGGAAACGTATGAGACACATTTAATTGCTAATCTCATTCCTCACGGTTTGTTCTTGAAATATGAACCTCGAAACCTTTTCACTGGCAAACCACTTCTTTACTCAACAAATGTGGAAACATTTTCCCCCTTTTGCTCATCTCTGCATCTTTTGTTTTGACACCTGCAGTTGATACAATATTATGTGAAAGAGAAATACACGTTACGTTACACAGGAGGAATGGTGCCGGATGTTAATCAGGTCTTTGCTTTTACCCTTTTTTTGCAATGTTTAAATTAATAAATCTCAAAACTTACTGTATAGCTTTATATTCTCACTCACCTCACATAAATGCCCTTTTGGGCTTGAAAAGTGGATTAAACAAGTATAAGCTTACTGTATATCAGGTGCTGGGAATTAATTATTAAAAAATTGGGATCTAAAGAACAAATTCAACATTATAGGACAAGCAATTCTTGGATACCATGTCAAATGATTTACAAACCCAAAAATTTAAGGTATTAAATTAAGGCTTAAAATGGCTTTATACTCTTGCAAGTGTCTTGTAAAGCCATTTATCTTAAAAGCTTGAGACAAGATAAATGGCTCTAGATGGCATTGTACTGAGTATTCCAAGGAGTTTTTGATCTCTCTAGTACTAAGATATGATAAAGATTCCACCATTACAATATAGATGTCTAATATTATAAGATAGATTTAATATATTTTAATATTTAAATTATAATTTAACTATTTAAATTAATAAGATGTAATACTNATAGATTTAATATATTTTAATATTTAAATTATAATTTAACTATTTAAATTAATAAGATGTAATACTTATTGTTAGAAGTAGAGCTATATTGTGTTGTCACTTTAAACTTGTTAAATTTTAGTGCAGATTATAGTAAAAGAGAAAGGTATATTCACAAATGTAATCTCACCTTCTTCCAAGGCGAAGTTGAGATTGCTATTTGAGGTGGCTCCTTTGGGATTCTTGATTGAGAAGGCTGGAGGTTATAGTAGCGATGGCAAACAATCTGTCCTAGATAAGGTGATCAACAATCTCGATGACCGGACTCAAGTTGCTTACGGATCCAAAAACGAGATCATCCGGTTCGAGAAGACACTATATGGGTCCTCAAGACTCGAGGAAGTAGCTCCTGTTGGAGCCACAGTCTAAGACGTAAATATGATGTTCCTTTTTGTTGCTTCTCTGCAGCAGGTAGAAGCTAAGTCATGTTTGAGATTGTATAAAATGTTGGACTAGTGCTATAGAATTGAAATTTGAATGGCTGAAAAGGACAAGGAATTAGCTTGCATGTCCTTAGTTAAGTCCATTTTAGGGGAAGGCAAAGGCATAGCCTTGTCCTCTCATATGGTTTTATTTTTTGAAAAAAATACCTCAAAGGAAGAAGAAAATATTCTCACTTATAAACAGAGATCACTTTTTCAATTAACTAATCTTGAACAATTTATCTTATAATAGCCCTAATTTGCTTATATTAGAGGTGTTGGTATAAACTTTTATAGATGGAGTCATTGTAAAATTTTGATGTCTTATTTGTTCTGATTTAAGATATTGTTTGTCATTAAAAAGTCACCTTAAAGAAGTAAGAAGTCATTTTACTTAAATATAGAATTCATCTTCTTTTCTCAACTAATTTAAAACAATTCGTCCTACAACCTAAACAATGCCTTTGCTTGTCTTAATTTGTTTGAAGAAGTCATTAATGCTTATGGACCAAAGAGCAGAAGGCGACCTGAATGATGCTCATTGATGATATCCCATGTTATTTCCTATAAATAATAAGGCTTTAATTTATCATAGGTTACATAAAAATAAATAAGAAAAGTATCATAAATGGTGTTTTTGTAAATGGAATTTAGAAAATGCTTTGACCATATGGAAATAATTTAGGAAAAATCAAAATATAATCTACATAACTGTTGTTTTCACTTAGTTAGGGTGGAGTTTTAGCCTCCCTTTCACTAAATGAATATGCAAAATCTTACAATTGCCTAACCAAGGGAACATCATACTTCCAAACATTTCTCGCGTGGTCAAGAAGACTTGTAGATTCTAGTTCAAGTTTGAAAATTAATTTACAAAACCATCAAGAAGAGATTTGGCAACACGATGATTATATTCGCAACATCCTATCAATACAGAACACCGAAAATATTCCTAAATAGAAATTAAAACCTAAAAAGGTGCAATATTTGAATAGAGAAAACAAAAATGACTTTTATTGTTGTTAGAAGACAGAAATCAGAATATAATAGAGCAATCATAATGCTATGCAAACATAATTGACAAAGATTAACAAGGTCTGTTAAGGAATATGTAGGGATTTATGAACACAGACTGTATTGATATAGTGAAAATGAATATGAATCCTTTCTCAATCGTTAGTCACTAAATATTATAAGAATATAAGAAGCAAAATCATACAACCAGGCATAAAAAGTTACACAATAATATTTAATATATAAAACCCTTCTCAACCAAGATAATAACCATAGGACAAATTCTAAATAGATATATTACAAAATGTGTCCGATTACAATATAATTTACTTTAAGATTTCTTCATAATAACTTTTGTGAATGATTAGTTAGAAATAACTCCAACATCTAGCAACCCACTAGATAATAATACGTAAAAAAAGAGCAGCTAAAATAGCAATATATCCTCCAAAATTAGATTAGAGTCACATATTCGAGTTTGTTAAAGGATGGTACTCTAATTGAACCTTAACCGCATACCAAATTTCATCATCTTTTCTCTCTTCATATAGTAACATTGTATTAAATGATAGTAGAAACTAACCTAAAAATCATGTAGACTTTTCATACCTGGGGTTGACGTTCAAACGCTAGTTCAAACACTAGCGGCATTTGAACACTAGATTTGGAGTTTGAAAGTTAGAGGCAAAAAAATTGTCTTTGTGCTCCCATTAGAATTGGCACATGTGTGCCACCTAAGTTCTCCTCAAGTATTCCCAATATTGTTTCCCACGCATACTCCACTCCAATTCTTTTCTTGGGCTAACACTTGTACCAAAACTAAACAAACCGTCAGATGACTTATCTATTGGGAATAAAACTCATAAAAAAGTAATCCAAAACTAATAAATTTTTTCTCATAACCTTACGGAGACCCCTTGCCTTTCTGGTGATTAATAATCTAATCTTTTATTAATTTTACTACCATAGGGATTCTGGAGTCAGCCTCTACAAACTTGAATGTCATCCTTTTCTACTCCACCAAAATAAATAGAGTATTACTACTAACTTGAATGTCATCCTTTTCTACTCCACTAAAATACTTGGAGTATCATCTTCACATCGATAGAATTGCTCTTATTGACTCTCCTCTTAAACCTTTTCTCGCTACCTTAACTAAACTTCCCGTTGTCAAACTTGGCATTGCCATTAGTAGTCAAAACTTTTATCAAGTATTGGATTGAATGTTGACTTTCTCTTGCTACAACCATGGAGTTTTTGGTGAGCTTCATTGGTCTTTGCTAAAAGTCATGCATAAATCATCCTTACAAATTTATGTGTTGAAATTAAATTCAACCTAATATTTGAAACATATTGCATGCCCCTCAATATTAGTTTCGTTTGATTGCTTGTCTACAACCAGTGTCTCTAATGCCAACAACTCTTGGCGAGCTAATGTTTTCTATCTTTAATACTCCATATTCCCCGTATCAATAGAAGATGAAGAGGGACTTCATTGATACTTCATGGGGTGAGAATCCATTATATATCACTCTTCTCATCTTGTGGCTAGCAAAGCTCCGTATCTTTCCCGCATCAACGATTAGAAAGTCTCTATAGATATCGATAGAAGCCTAATAATTACCATCATGATTCCTGTTCTCATGCTACTTGCTACCACTTGTCTTTTCTTACTTTCCATTAAAGCAATCATATTTCATATGACTATTCTTTCTACAATGAAGGCATTCGATATATTGAGCTTGGACCGGTTATTACTCTTTTCAAACTTATCTCATCTCTCCTTTGATTTCTCATGCCTCTGCTCGCTAGTGGATACCTAGGCACTCCTTCCTCTTGAAACCTTATCACTTTCTTTCCATTTAAACTCATTTATATACAAAGAATAAATGACTTTATCGATATTGAGTATGTCCTTTCTAAATAGTAATATTATGATAATATGATTATACAAAGTCGACAACGAAGCTAGTAATACTAATGTCTTGTCTTTATCGTTAATTTTCTTATCAAATGCTAACATTTGCGTTAAAATTTAATTGAATTCATCCAAAATTTTCACAAAATTTTACTCTTTTGACAACCAAAGGCCATATAATTTCATTTTTATATATAACCTCGTCGTTAAGGACTTAAAGTTGTACCAACCCCTAAGATTTATCTAGATTTTCGTTGGATTTCATAAGTCAACAATTTCATAAAGAATATTATCTATAAGATATATTTTAATTGTACAATTAGTAAGATCCTTTATATCTTACCATTCATTATTTTTCATCTCTTCCTATTTTGATCATTTCTTCATGGGTCAAAATATTTCTCATACTTTTTTGCTAAAAAATAAAATTATTTTACCCGTTAAATTGCTCACTATAGAATTGTAACCCTTTTGATATTAATGCTATCAAATTGTAGTATTGACACACCAAAAAAATTTATTTTCTAGTAACACTTGTTGGGATTCTTAAAAAACGCACAACATTGGTCTAGCAAAAACAAACCCAAGTCTTTTGTCTATCGTTAGCTACCAAATATTGTATGAGCACAATAACTAAAATCATACAACCAGACACAAAAAATGAATAC
>JAODPA010123637.1:0-17732 GCA_025585075.1 Nepenthes mirabilis
GTCCGTTCAGCGCGGCGATGAAACGTCGTCTTCCTCCCATGACTCGCGTTTGAATCCTGGCCATCGCGTTCGCAAGCCGCATTTTGGATTTTCCGCATTGCTACAGTGATGGGCCAGAAGCCGTGTGGGCCGCGCACGAAACTGGCCGCAGATTCACTGCCGTGCGGACGCGGGATTTGGGCGGTGAACGAAAATGGCCCAAGTCCAAAACCGTTTAATATATATATATATATTTGTTGCGTCCCGGGTCCGCGGTCGCCGTACGGATTAGAGAGCCTTCGAATTTCCTAGCACGTGGCGGCGTCGGGAGAAGGATCCGGTCTCCTTGTTTATGAACCTGGACCTGCACAACCCAAACACTAAGCAAGAGGTTAGAGGCCGACAGGGGGTTTTGGTCCCCTGTCGGCACTCCGACGCTCAAGTCAGATATCTTCCGGAAATAAACGGAGGAATGCATGCGTAAGATGCGAGAATGAGGGGAGTGTGAGAATGATGTGATCGGAGGCGTGAGCTCCATGGATGCGCCCGGTAGAAGACGGCTTATTTGTGCGCCCGTGGAGGGCGGCTTACTTATGCGCCCGCAGAGGGCGGCTTAGGGGAAATCCCTCTTGGGGGTGCGCCCGCGGAGGGCGGCTTAGAGGTGCGCTCGTGAGCCATAGTCATATTTGGGGATCTCCAGAAGTGCGCTGGAATGGATGCGAGGTCTGTTGGGCCCGTTCAACCAGATTGCCCTCGTGGGCCACTGAGTACCGCGATCAAACGGGTCGACTAAGGAGGCCGAACGGCCCTGCCCGGCGTTTTTGGGAGGTACGGCGCCTCCTTTAATGATCCGCTGCTGGGTGATTTTCCGAGGAGCTTTGCACCCGTTCTGTTCGAGGGTTTTGAGCGCCATTTGGGAGGCTTCCCCCTCGCCTTGCTGCTGACGCGTTTGGACGACGCTCCCGGAGGGCTCTGTGACGCTGGGTTTGGCCGAGGACATCAGGGAGCTCTGGACGCCTCCAGCGAAGGGCTTGGCGGTCCCATTTGACCGGGTTCGAAAGACGACACCCGGACGTCAAAGTAGGGGCTCGTCCTCGTTCTCTGTCTGCCGAGGATCTTGGGTTTTGCTTCTGGGAGAGCATTACGGTGGGAACAGGCCATTATCTGAGGGGGACCTCATGCTCTGTTTCCAGGTGAGAACACGAGGAGGAAGGGTGGCTACTGTTGAGAGCTTCTTGTCTCTCGATTAGGGGAAATAGCGATTGTGTGCCATTGTTGGTGAGCTCCATGCTCGATCCTGCACAGATCTATGGAGGAATCGCGAGGCACTGTTGCGGGGAGAATGCCACGTCCTGCTTTGACGGCGACGGGAGCAGAGGGAGAGATGGTTGCCGTCAATAGAAGAGCTCGGCGTTCTACTCAGTCGGGAACAGGAGCGGATAGACCGGGGTGCCGCTGATAGAAGGCTTCGTGCCCTGTTTGGGCTCATGTGCAGCAGGAAGGAGCTGGGTTGTCCCGAGGAAGGCCCTCGAGATATGTCTTCCCCAATCGACGAGCAAGGAACGCTAGGACAGTCGATCGGGATGCTATCTTAGATCGTTGTTTGAAAGGGATTCTGTTCCTCTCCTTTAGGATTTCTCCCTCTTCTTTTCCTTTCCACTTTGACAGAAACGGGGTATAGAGAGAGAGAGAGGGCGCCGTGATGAAGAGACCCTTTGCTGCGCGAGTGAGAGTTCCAGACTCTGCCTGAGGCGCTAAGCTAGAGAGTCAGAAAAGTGGCCTTCTCCTCTGCTCCTCTTTTTGGCTCTACCTTCTGCTGAGCACGGGCCGGCCCTTTTATCGGGAAGAGGGTGAGTATTTTCCCTCCACAAACTCCCGCCAAAATGAAAATTTCTCCCGCCTTTGCCTTGGGCCCTTCCTTTGGGCCGTGCTTTATGAGCCCGTATGTTGGGACCCAACAATATTGAATACACTGTAGCAAAACGATAAAGGTAAAGGCGATGCCTCACTCTGATACCAAATGTAAGCATATAATATGGCTTAAACAATAACGAAAGCAGAATGAAGGATCAAATTTTATACCTCCTGCCATTTGCTTGCTCTGTTTTTGGACTTTGCAAAACGGACCGGATTTGAGCTTCTGGACACACCTTACTCTTTTAGATGGTGTATTGGTTGAGTTGGGTGCCAGGGACAAAGCCAGAGTGCTTGATTTATAGGCAAAACCATCAAATGCCTTAATCGGGCGTTACTTCCATTAACTTGCCGAGAATTGATGAGTTAATGAATGGGAGAGTTATCATCACTTAAATGAACAACTAATGTTTCAGCAATCAATGGAATTGAACGGTAGAAGGAGATCAGGCGTCAAGGAAAACGAAATGAAGAGAAGAAGTAATCGGCTGCAACCTGCTCAAAATCGGCTTGAAGAAGCTGCTCAGCTCGGCGCGATGGACTATTGAAGCCCACAACAGCACCAAGCAGCAGGCCAAGACAGTTTCTTATGCTGATATTATGAAGTGTGGAACTGAATCAATAGATGCTGTCTCACCTGATAATTCCTCAGCTGATTTGCAGAAGCTGGAGGATCCTAAAGCTGTCTCAATGGTTCAACCGGTTGATTGCCATACAGTGGACATCATATTGGAATACCATGTAGAATTAGCTGAATTCCGGTATCTAGCAGGCTCTAATACGCTAGATTACTCTAGGGAGGGAATGGGCGCTGTTGTTTATACCAAGGATCTTGCTAGTAATGGGGATCTAGTATTACCCCTAAATGCTGCTAGGGAATGAGTGGAGCACCTCGGTACATCTGCTCAAAAAAACCAAACTCTTAATGGTTCTTCTTACCATGGTGTGGCTGTTGCTCATCATGGAGGGCACCACGAATCCTATTCCAGTATTGGCATACTGAGGTGAAATATTGAAGATCTTCAACAGAAGATTGGCCTTTTCGATGGAGTCGATTTAGTGCGGAGCTGTCCGGCTTCGACGCTTATATCTGAGGAACATTTGGTTGATAATGTGAGGAGTTTAGGAAGCAGGGAAGTTGGAACAGAAACCCCATCTTCCCTTCCTGCTGACGGCATGTCCCCTTATTCTGAAGGTGGAGGGCCTCCATCTTTCTTCAAAAAACCCAAAAGGCGTAAGAAAAAATGTTCTCCTTCTTCTATTCCTCATGATTAAAACAAGATCATTCCAACTGAGCCGAGTTGGTTGTGTTGTCTGGGATGGATTGCTGATAGGGTCAAATTACCAGGATGGATCAATTGGCCGGTTTGAGGATTTTGTCCGGTTTGCTTTATGCCCGGGATGCTATGTATCGCCTGGATGACACTTCGCCTGATTTACAGCTTTATGAAATAAATTACCGGGATGGATGTGCATACCGGCGCCCCCTCTCACATAAAATTGGGTGCAGTTCCATTCCTGATCCTCCTCTCACACTGCCAGCCATAGTACCAAATGGGCACTTTTTCTCTGTGCCAGACATGGCCCCAGTTGATCGCTGCACCGTTCAGGCACTTCTTCTCTTATATCAACCAGTCCCCTCCCAAACCGGTATTTCCTCTCTCATAATGCCTGGTTGCTTATAGCTGTATTGGTGTAGTCAGTTTGTCGGTCTGGTGAGTTTTGTTGGAAAGCAGTTCTGACTGGTATGCAATGCTAATGTGGTCAAATTTTCGGAATGGTTCTTTTGGCCGGCTTGTGGTTTTGTTTTGCCCAGTTTGCATTTTGCCCGGTATGCTGCCAAATGCCGGGATGAGTGTACTGACCGGTATGGTCACTTTGCCGGACGCTTTTGGAAAAAAAAATAATAGAGGAATCTTTGCGCCTGGAGATGTCTGCTGGATAGTCTTAGCGCCTAATCGGCCAGTTGCAGATGGGCTAGCAGGGTGGTTGAGGTCTCTGTCATATTCAGCTGTATTCCCTACGCCCTTGATTTGGAGATGGCTTGGTTAAAGGCCTTAGGCGGATGGAATTCTGTTTGTTTCCTTTGTTGTTTACTTTACTTTGGATTTCGTGGTATGATTCACGGTACTCAAGGTATGTCCAAACATTTTTGTTCTAAATCCAAATCGACAAAACACTTGGAGATAGAATATTAATTATGTATTTTTTTTCTTTTTTATTAAAAAAATTTAATTACTTACCAAATAAAAAAAAATCTTGGAGTATTGTTGGTCCAATACTCTTTTCCCTTGCCATGATATTGCTGTATCACGATAAGGCACATATTTTGCTGAATTTGAGTATGTGGTAAATTTCATTAAAAATATGAATTATGATTTGTTGTATCACATTGAGCCATGTATGTTATTGATTCTCTGTTTTGCTGTAGCATCATTTACTGAATTGTTACTTTGCTGAAACATCAGTTGCTGAATTTCTGGTTTGCTTGTCTTCACGTTTGATTTTCCTCCAGATTGCTGAATTAGATGATTCTCAGCGGAATTAGGAGACATGTTAATTTAAGCTACAGCTACTTTTAACTTAGAAACATGATATTGTATTGCTAAATTTCAAGTAGTTTATGCTGAAATCTAGTTTACCGATGCTGAATTTCCCCTTGCAGAAGCATGTGCTGCTGATTTCTTCTTTTGCCATCTATTGAAGTGCTAATTTTCTAGCTTTGCTGATTTAAACTATATTGTTAAATCTGGTTTAAGCTTTGATTTTGAAAGCACGATGTTGTAGCACTGGATTTCAAGTGCTGATGCTGCAAATCGATTTCGATACCTTGCTGAATTTTAACCGGCCGCTGCATGACATTGCCAATTCCTGATTTTCTTCTTGCGTTATCGATTTGCTGCATTGATATATGGTTAAGTTGCTGTAACTTGTGCTGATTTTATATGTAGTTACTGATATTAAATTGCTGTAACAAGTTTTGTTTCAAATCTGAAATTATGTTGCTGATTTTCTAAAGCTAACAACAGGATGCTGAAATTCTGTTTCTTGCATCCCATTTCCAAATGTTCAAGTTGCTGATTTTGCAAGATTATGAAAGTCCTGTTATCTAACCTTGAATTGCTGATTTGGCTGATCATCTGATAAAATTGCTATTAAAATCTTGCAGCTGATTCTTCCCTATATCTGAAATTTGAATTATTAAAATACTGCATCTGAAGCTGTCCATACTTTCCTTACTGATTTTTTCATCCGAACATATGGCTCAATGTTTAAACTGTTGTATGCTGCAATGGTATGCTGAAGTTCATTTCAGCTTGCTGATTTTGCTGGATTTTGATCTTGCTGAATCCCATTCGATTGTACTGAATTTCTATCCCGATAAATCTAACTTTGCTATGATTTCAATTCCTATATGCATAAAAGTATGAGTTGAAACTTTACACAATATATTAAGAACTATGATTATTTTTTTCTGAAATTGAGAAATTAAGAAGAAGAATAAAAAAAAAGTATAGAGTTTTCATAAGGAATTTAAAAGGAATTAAGAAATTGAATCAAAAAATTATTCAGATAGTAATAATCCCTGCCATATCTTAAGATATGACAAGTGGTAATTGATGAATTGCCCCTAGCACTACGGGTGAATGAACTAGTTGTGATAGAAATTGTGTTAATAGTGGAGGTGTAAGGCCCGAAATTCACGATTATGCAAATTATAATTAATTAAAATGAATATAAACAGAATCGAGGCCAAAGGATACGGAAAAAATTTAGATTAAAAGGTCAAAGATCCCACGAGCCCAAACCATTGAACTAAAATATGTGAACTCGGAATCTCAAATAAAATCTGTAATTTCTATTTTAAACTAACATAAGATAATTAATCACAATTACTAGAAACTCCCAAAATCTGTAAATGCAAAACTATAATCTTTTTTTTTTTTTTGGGTAAGTAAAGTGTATTAAAGTAAAAAGAAAAAATAAAATCTGTGTTCTGTCTCAAATGTTTTTTCAACTTGAAGATAGGATAGAGATGTTGAGGCATACCCCGAGCCACATGAATATGTCATGAAAACAAAGAAACATTACGAAGATATTATTAATCAGTAATCCTAATCGGCCTATGACCTACACAATACACTCAGAAACGCCCTTTTTTTTCTTTTTTTTTTCCAAAAATGGAAAAAACATGCACCAGAACAAACAAAACGGACAAAACCACCCACAAATTTGATCCAGCCCAGCAAAGCCTTGCCGCCCGGCCAACCCATACAAAACCATCCCGACATTTTCTTCATACCAGGCAAAAGCGAACCAGGCAAATCCCTCCATCCATACCGGACAATCTAGAAACGCCCAACTCTTCTCCACAAACTGTCATTTCACCCATACCGGCACTTTTGCACCATATCGGGCAAAAGTGCATTCCGGTCTTTTTGCATACTAGACCCAGCTCCATTTTGGCTTTTTGCTGTATTTTGTTGCATACCGGGTAATCTGCCATCCAACTAGGAAATCCATTCCTTCCAAATCAGTCATATGCATACCGGTACAAGACAACAAATCGGCAGCCTGCCTCATCCTGTCCCAAGCTTCCAACCGTTCGTCCATTACGACAAAGGAAGCAAACCGGGCAAATGCCATCCCGGGATTATGCAGCTAACCGGACAGTTCCACATACCGGCCAAATGAGACATTCAGGTGAGTGGATCTTGTCAGCAAGCCATACTGGTCAAATCAGGCAAAAAGCCATCATACAAATCGGTCAGGCAACTAACGGAACGAGGGGCCTTGCACCGCAGTTCTGCGGCGCAGGGCCAATGCCGCAGGGAGGGGGCCGTTGGATTTTCATCCGATGGCCCCCGTATTAATATAATTTTTTTTAAAAAATATGTATTAAAAAAAAAGCATACTGTGATGGGCGCCGTCGGATGAAAATCCAACGGCCCCCATCACGCGGCACAGGCCCTGTGCCGCATCTCTGCGGTGTAGGGCCCCTGCTTCCGGCAACTAACCGGGCAAGATCCTACACCCACATCATTTTTTTTTTTTTTTTGGCAAAACTATAATCTGCAATATTGAAATTAAGCATAATGAACTGAGAAATCAGCAGCATCTGCAATCTGTAATCTACAGATGCAATTGCTGATTTTTGTTAGGGCTTGAATAACTTTAATATGCAAAAATCTATGAACTTTATTTATTTTTTTAATCCAACTAGAAACCGGGCAGCAGCAGCAGCTGTTTCAGCACAAAAATTAGACTTGGTGGGGGTAGTAGTATAAAAGAAATCGAGTAGAAATAGAATTCAGCAGCAGCAACACATGGCAAAATAGAAAGGGCAGCAACACTCACACAGCAACACACGACAGTAAAATAAGGCAATAGCATGCTAATGACTCAGCAAAAATTAGGAGAATAATTCAGCAAAACGTGGGAAAGAGAGAGAGAGACAGCAGATGAGTTAAACGTGGAAAGAAAGGGAGGAGAGAAAGCTGATGAATCAGCTTTATACGTTTGGATAAATTCAGAAGCTTTAGATGAATTCAGCACATAAAATCGGTGGAGACAAGAGGAAAACAGATAAGAGAAAGCAAAGGACGGAAAAACGAAAGGGAGAAGATATGACAGAAGTGTTCCACGGTTCCATAACTGAATCGAATAAGGATTTTGGGTAATTCAGATTAAGGCAAGTGCACCTCAAGCTTTTCCTTTACTTGTTGATAATTCTTGATGTTATCTTCGAGTATTATTGGTCCAATATGTTGGGGTCACTCCCGAGTGGCAGTAGTCCGCGGACTTCATTGTTTGAATGGGCGAGGATTTTTGTTTGAAGCGTCATGTCCGAGAGGACTTGGGAACAAGGACTCCTTTGAAGCGTCATGTCCGAGCGGTTGTTGAGGACGAGGACGAGGAGTCTAGAATCGTAGACGTTGACTCTATCAACGTAGGCCTGCAAGTGGCCGTTTTTGCAGGTGGGTGGGTCACCCACTCTGATTGGATGTTGCAGCGGCTGCAACTTCCCGATGGCAGGCCTGCCCTCTGACACGCCAAGCATGCGCCTGCCATGGCAGGCCTAGGGCGTAGGTTTGGAGACCTACGTCCAGTAGGGTGGGCGGACACGCCACCTTTTGTGTATATATACAGGAGCTTGTTGCCCTTGCGTGTGTGTGCTAGAGTTGGGACATTTTGAGTTCTAAGAGCCTTGAGAGAGCTGTGGGCAAGCTTTGTTGTAAAGATAGAGTGAGATACACTTTGAGAGAGGAAGGTTGTACACTTGAGATTGTTTTCTTTCGTTAGAGCTTGAGTAGCCAACACTTGTAAACAACTCTTTTATAGTACATTTCTTCATGGTTTTTTCCTTGGTTCAAGAAGGGCTTTCCACGTTAAAACTTGTGTGTTCTCTTTTGTTCTCTATCCTTACTTTCCTTGCCGTCCGAGAGCTCTGCTCTGTGTGCTGTCCGAGAACTCTGTCCGAGAACTCTGTCCGCTCGGTCACCGTGCAATCCGAGTGTTTTTTCCCTAACAAGTGGTATTAGAGAGAGGTTCTTTGTACGGTGATCTTGTTGTCGGCTGCTATGGAGTACGGAAGCAAAATGCCCTGCTTGAACGGATCCAACTATGACACTTGGCAAAGCAAGATGTCTGACTTGCTATATGTGAAGTTCATGCATGATCCGATTTTTGCCACAGAAAAGCCGGTGTAAAAAACGGACGAGGCATGGACGCTGGAACACAAGCAAGTGTGCGGCCTTATACGGCAGTTCGTTGATGACAACGTGCACAACCACGTTCGCAGAGAAACAAATGCCAAGACGCTTTGGGAAAAGCTGGAGAAGCTTTTTGCTTCTAAGTCCGGGAATAACAAAATTTATCACTTGATGAGGCTGGTACATATCCGTTACAAGGACGAATCATCTGTTGTGGACCACCTGAACGAATTTCAGGGCTATGTGGACCAGCTGAATGGCATGGGCATTAAGTTCGAGGATGAGGTGCTCGGACTCTGGCTCCTAGCAACCCTCCCGGACTCCTGGGAGACCATGAGGGTCACCATTGCCAATACAGCTCCAAACAGCGTGGTGAATTTAGAGATAGTCAAAGGAGCTGTGCTGAACGAGGAGGTGCGGCAGCGTTCTCAGGCAACGATGACCTCTCAGCAATCCGAGGTCCTTGTCACTGAGTCAAGGGGAAGAGGCCGAGGACGTGGCCCAAAGTCTGAAGACAAACGGCGGAATAAGTCACGTTCTCAGTATTAGGATATGGAATGCCATCATTGTGGCAAGAAGGGCCACATCAAGGAATTTTGTTACAAATGGAAGCGTGAAAACGCTGGAGGAGGTAGGGGCATGAAGAGATGCGGCGAGGAAGAGTCCTCGGTCTCTGTCGCCACAGAAGGTGACCTCCTTCTGGCTTGCGAGTCTGAAGACTCAGTGAGCGTGGCTGAGCAAGCCTCTGACTGGGTGGTGGATTCTGGCGCATCTATCCACGTCACTCCCAGGAGAGAGCTGTTCTCCACTTATACTCCCTGCGCCCCAGGAGTATTGAAGATGGGCAACTTGGAGACGTCCAAAATTGTTGGACGAGGAGACATCTCCTTGTTGACAAACACTGGTGCCCGGCTGCTTTTGAGGGACGTCCGACACGTCCCCGATATTCGTATGAATATCATTTCAGCGGGACAGCTCGACGATGAAGGCTACTGCAGCGTCTTTTGTGACGGCAGTTTCAAGCTGAAGAAGGGCTCGATGGTGGTTGCCCGAGGAGTAAAGGCTTCAGGCCTTTACACTATGAACGCCCAGGCCGAGGTAGCAGAGGTGAATGCTACGGGGATTGTGGAGTCCTCGGACCTGTGGCACAAGAGACTCGGACACATGAGTGAGCATGGCATGAGTCATCTGGCCAAGAAGGGTCTCATCCCGGAAGTGGATGGAGACAGGCCGAGGACTTGCCCTCACTGTTTGGCGGGGAAGCAGCGAAGGGTCTCCTTTTCAGGAGACGCATCTTCCAAGAAGTCCGAGGTCTTGGAACTCGTCCACATAGACGTGTGTGGGCCTCTACCGGAGAAGTCATTTGGAGGTGCACAATACTTTGTGACCTTCATTGACGATTGTTCAAGGAAGCTGTCGGTGTTTCCGTTGAAAACCAAGGACCAGGTTACGGGAATCTTTGAGCAGTTCCATGCGCTCGTTGAGCGAGAAACCGGGAAGAGGCTAAAGGCCGTGCGGAGCGACAACGGCAGTGAGTTCATTGGAAAGTTTGATGCCTATTGCAAGACTCTCGGCATCAAACATCAGAAGACTCCACCCAAGACGCCGCAACTGAATGGCGTGGCCGAGAGGATGAATTGCACCCTGATGGAAAGGGTCAGGTGCATGTTGTCCGAGGCTAGGCTTCCGGGATCTTTTTGGGCCGAGGCCTTGAAGACGGCCACCCACGTGATCAACCGGTCGCCTTGTAAGCCTCTGGATGGGGAAGTTCCAGAGCGGATTTGGACCGGAAGGGAACCAGCTTACAACCATCTCAGGACTTTTGGCTGTAAAGCCTTTGTTCATGTTCCGAGAGATGAGAGAACCAAGCTTGAGCCAAAGACCATGCAATGTGTCTTTCTGGGCTATGGCGAGGATGAGTTTGGGTTCAGACTGTATGACCCAAAGGAGAAGAAGCTGGTACGGTCCCGAGACGTGGTTTTCGTTGAGGACGAGACCATAGAGGACTTTGGGAAAGAGTTGAAGTCTCTACCCAACACTTCCCGGACGGACAAAAGTGACAGTGATAGTGTCCGTCCTGTACGTCTTGCGTCCGACGCCAGCGGACCAAGAGTTGTTGCCAACCAGGATCAGGCGATTCCAGCGCCTCAGGATCAGGTTGAAGACTTGGTGCCTCAAGTGGATGAGGAGGCCCCTGTGAGACGGTCGTCCAGGCCGAGACGACCGTCCATCCGCCTTCCAGCAAGTGAGTACGTCCTCCTCACTGATGCTGGAGAACCAGAGGATTTTGGCGAGGCTATGAGGAGCTCCCAGAAGGATAAATGGTTTGAGGCCATGGAAGAGGAAATGGCCTCACTTCATGAGAACCATACCTTTGAGCTAGCCAAGCTGCCTAAGGGGAAGAAGGCCCTGAAGAACAAATGGGTCTTCCGGCTGAAGGCGACCGAGGACCCGAGCGCCCCGAGACACAAGGCACGACTTGTGGTCAAGGGATTTGGTCAACGAAAGGGTGTTGACTTTGATGAAATTTTTGCGCCCGTTGTGAAGATGTCCTCGGTCCGTGTAGTGCTCGGACTGGCAGCAGCGTTGGACCTGGAGATTGAGCAACTGGATGTCCGGACAGCTTTTCTCCATGGAGATCTAGAGGAAGAGATCTACATGGAGCAACCAGATGATTTTGAAGTGAAAGGAAAGGAGGGACTGGTCTGTCGTTTGAAGAAGAGCTTGTATGGGCTGAAACAAGCTCCAAGACAGTGGTATCGGAAGTTTGAGTCTGTTATGGTCGGACAGGGATACCTTAAGACTTCTTCGGACCACTGTGTCTTTGTGCAGAAGTTTCCGAAAACGATTTCGTCATCCTTCTCCTTTATGTAGACGACATGCTGGTTGTCGGACAGAATAATGCTCGGATCAAGGAGCTGAAGAAGCAACTGGGACAGTCTTTCGCCATGAAAGTCCTCGGACCGGCGAAACAGATTCTGGGAATCAGGATTTCTTGCGACCGAGAGGGCAAGAAGCTTCAGCTGTCCCGGGAAGGATATATTGAAAAGGTGCTTCAGAGATTCAGCATGGAAGGGTCCAAGCCTGTCAGCACTCCTTTGGCCAACCATTTTAAGCTGAGTAAACAGTAGTGTCCGTCCTCGGACACTGAGAAGGCGCGCATGAGTAAGATACCTTACTCCTCGGCCGTTGGCAGCCTTATGTACGCGGCCGTGTGTACGCGGCCGGACATTGCTCATGCCGTTGGCCTTGTGAGCAGATTCCTCTCAAACCCAGGCATGGAGCATTGGTCAGCGGTGAAGTGGATCTTCAGATATCTTCGCGGGACCTCCAAGACGGGTTTGCAGTTTGAAAATGAAAAGCCTCAGCTGATTGCGTACACGGACGCAGATATGGCAGGGGACGTTGATTCTCGGAAATCAACGTCCGGATACTTGGTGAAATTTGCGGGAGGGGTGGTCTCCTGGCAGTCCAAGTTGCAGAAGTGCGTCGCTCTCTCCACTACGGAAGCAGAGTTTATTGCCGTGACCGAGGCATGTAAAGAGATGCTTTGGATGAGGAGGTTTGTTCAAAAATTGGGTCTAAGGTAAGAGACGTACGAGGTCCTTTGTGATAGTCAAAGTGCCATTCACTTGTGTAAAAACTCCTCATTCCATTCTCGGTCAAAACACATTGACGTGCGATATCATTGGGTGAGAGATGTTTTTGATGATGGGCAGCTATCAATTGGAAAGGTCCGCTCGGACGATAATGGGTCAGACATGATGACCAAGGTTTTGCCAAAGGGGAAGCTGGAAGCTTGTTGTGACATTGCCGGTCTGACTAACTTCACTCCCACTCGGTCGTGAGGGGAAGTTTGTTGGGGTCACTCCCGAGTGGCAGTAGTCCGCGGACTTCATTGGTTAATGGGTGAGGACTTTTGTTTGAAGCGTCATATTCGAGAGGACTTGGGAACGAGGACTCCTTTGAAGCGTCATGTCCGAGCGGTTACTGAGGACGAGGACGAGGAGCCTAGAATCGTAGACGTTGACTCTATCAACGTAGGCCTGCAGGTGGCCGTTTTTGCAGGTGGGTTGGTCACCCACTCTGATTGGATGTTGCAGCGGCTGCAACTTCCTGATGGCAGGCCTACCCTCTGACACGCCAAGCATGCGCCTGCCATGGCAGGCCTAGGGCGTAGGTCTGGAGACCTACGCCCAGTAGGGTGGGCGGACACGCCACCTTTTGTGTATATATATAGAAGCTTGTTGCCCTTGCGTGTGTGTGCTAGAGCTGGGACATTTTGAGTTCTAAGAGCCTTGAGAGAGCTGTGGGCAAGCTTTGTTGTAAAGATAGAGTGAGATACACTTTGAGAGAGGAAGGTTGTACACTAGAGATTGTTTTCTTTCGTTAGAGCTTGAGTAGCCAACACTTGTAAACAATTCTCTTATAATACATTTCTTCATAGTTTTTCCCTTGGTTCAAGAAGGGCTTTCCACGTTAAAACTTATGTATTCTCTTTTGTTCTCTATCCTTACTTTCCTTACCGTCCGAGAGCTCTGCTCTGTGTGCTGTCCGAGAACTCTGTCCGCTCGGTCACCGTGCAGTCCGAGTGTTTTTTCCCCAACACAATACTCTTTTCCCTTGCCGTGATATTGCTTTATCACGATGAGGCACGTATTTTGCTGATATTTTGTTTTGCTGAATTTGTGTATGTAGTAGATTTCATTTAAAATCTGAATTATGATTTGCTGTATCACATTGAGGCATGTATGTTGTTAATTCTCTGTTTTTCTGTTGCATCATTTATTGAATTGTTACTTTGCTGACACATCACTTGCCGAATTTCTGGTTTGCTTGTCTTCACGTTTGATTTTCCTCCAGATTGCTGAATTAGATGATTCTTAGCGGAATTAGTAGACATGTTAATTTAAGCTACAGCTGTTTTTAACTTAGAAGCGTGATATTGTATTGCTAAATTTCAAGTAGTTGATGCTGAAATCTAATTTACAGATGCCGAATTTCCCCTTGCTGAAGCATGTGCTACTGATTTCTTGTTTTGCCATCTATTGAAGTGCTAATTTTCTAGCTTTGCTGATTTAAACTATATTGTTAAATCTGGTTTATTCTTTGATTTTGAAAGCATGATGTTGTAGCACTGGATTTCAAGTGCTGATGCTGCAAATCGATTTCGATACATTGCTGAATTTTGACCGGCCACTGCATCACATTGCCAATTCCTGATTTTCTTCCTGCCTTATCGATTTGCTGCATTGATATATGGTTAAGTTGCTGTAACTTGTGTTGATTTTATATGTAGTTACTGATATTAAATTGTTGTACCAAGTTTTGTTTCAAATCTGAAATTATGTTGCTGATTTTCTAAAGCTAACAACAGGATGCTGAAATTCTGTTTCTTGCATCCCATTTCCTAACGAGTTGCTAATTTTGCAATATTATGAAAGTCCTGCTATCTAACTTTGAATTGCTGATTTGGCTGGTCATCTGATAAAATTGCTATTAAAATCTTGTAGCTGATTATCCCGTATATTTTAAAGTTTTAAAATACTGCATCTGAAGCTGTCCATACTATGCTTACTGATTTTTTCATCCCAACATGTGGCTCAATATTTAAACTGTTGTATGCAGCAATGGTATGCTAAAATTCATTTCGGCTTGTTGATTTTGCTGGATTTTGATCTTGCTGAATCTCATTTGATTGTATTGAATTTCTATCGCGGTAAATCTGAATTTGCTGTGATTTCAATTCCTCTATGCATAAAAGTATCAGTGGAAACTTTATATAATATGTTAAGAATTATGATTATTTTCTCCCAAAATTGAGAAATTAAGAAGAACTACGAAAAAAGTGTAAAGTTTCTATAAGGAATTTAAAAGAAATTAAGAAATTGGACCAAGAAATTATTCAGAGGGTATTAGTCACTGGCATGCCTTAAGATATGACAAGTGGTAATCAAGGAATCGGCCCTAGCATTGCGGGAAAAGTAAGGTGGTTTTCTGGCTCCTTCTACTGGGTATAAATGTATGTACCACCCACCTCAGGGTGTAAAAGGAGAGAAGGTCTTAGATTGAATAGATTGAACACAATCTTTTCCTCAATTGTCCGCTTCGTTAGTTGGATCAAAGATTTATTCAGATGGTAATATTTTCTGATATGCATTAGGATATTATAGTGGTAATCGAAGAATTTTCCTTAGCGCCCTAAGGGAAGAAAGGCAGCTTTTGACCCCGTCTACTGGGTATAAAAATATGTACCATCCACCTCGGGGTGTAAAAGGAAGGAAGGCTAAGATTGTGTGGACTGAACCGAATCCTTTTTTTAATTGTTTGCTCTATTAGTTAGTAGGACCTACTGATCCTAGTTCCTCAAATTAAGTAAATTTTGACTGTAAGATAGTAAAAAGGGCAAGATAAGAAAAGTTTTTTTTTTTTTTGATAAGTAATTAAATAAATGCATTATAAAAATAAAAGGTACACAACCTATAATTTATCTCCAAGCATTTTTCCAGTTTGGATTTAAATCATAAACGCTGGGCATGCCCCAAGCACCGTAATACAACAGGTGACACCAGAGAATAAAAAAAATATAGACCATCAACCTAACGCCAGCTTAGCACACTAGACAACTAACGAATAATCAGATTAGCAGTCAGTGCCCATTGCAATAAGAGGGGATTTACGACGTCTCCGCGATTTAGATTTTTTCACAAATCCAACCTTGCTAAACCCGGGATTAGGAGATTCCTCCATGGCACATGGTCAAGAGACGACAAACTGTTTCCCAAGCACGGCAATGTTCTTCCTCAGCTTGCCTATGCTGGGACCATTCCTGGGCGGATGATTCTGAAGTGATTAACCGAGCTGCAGCGACACCGGCATAGTCTCTTGGGTGCAGGGCGCAGAACCGGAAGAGATAGCATCAGCTACATCCTCAGGATCATCTGATCTCCCCATAGCTTCCAATCGGTCCACACGAGTAATCGGTTGAAGGATCAGTGGGGCTTCACCATCAGGTACATTTAGATCACAACTGCACCTCAAAATATCAGCACAAGAGGCTAATTTATCGCTGGTAGCTTGGAGCTTATCCAGACCAAGGCCCCCTTTATGAAGGAGGTAGCTCTGATGCGCATCATCCCCTGGAGACAACGCAGGGCATTCTGCTTTAGTAAGTATAGAATCATCATACTCCGTAAGGTTGTTGTCCATGCAATTGGGTCTAGTTGCCAGGATAGGGGCAGCATCACTTTGAGCCATACATGCAACCGTCCCAGGATTCCATCTAATTTCAGCATCCATCAAAATGGGCTCCATTGATTCCGGAGCAACAGGTTCCTTTCTCAGTTTATCAAGGATCTGCTGGGAATTAACAGGCATGGACTACAGCTGAGGGCCAATACACCAATGCTCAGAATTAATATCCGGGCCCATATCAATACACAAATTCTCCATATGGGATGAAGAATCAGCTTGAGGTAAGGTGGTCGGGCGCTCAGTGATCACCTCAGTAAAGACAGTATCAGACACAGGTGCAAGCTGCTTGGTAGGGCCAATGTACTGAGAAGGATTACCTAACTTCCTAGCCTCCAAGTTTTCAACATCCGTCGAGTGAACCAGGACACCATCAAATCCCAACACCTCTAGCCAAGCATGATTGACATTCTCAGGGCTCAAATAGGGATCCATCTCAACATCACCTATAAGGGGGGCAAGGGGAATAGCAGAGCAACTGATTTCAAGTATACCCTGCTGCAAACCATTCAAATAATCAGATTGCTTAGAAAGGTCCTCATAATCCTTGCCAGATTTGGAGGGGAGAGGATTAGGAAGTAAACTTTTGGAAGGTCTGAAAATTCTCTTAGCTTTACATTTTGATACATCATGCCCTGTCTTTAGGCAATGACCACATCGAATTGGCTTCCAACTGTATTCCACATCCACCACAGTTGGTATAGCCAACACAGGAGAAGAATCTGGGCTTGACTACAGTGCAATGCTCGAGGGAAAGGAGGCATCCACACCCACTTCAACACAAATTTTGGCAACATCAACACTTTCCATACATGCTGTTTTTGGGTCAAGTAGCAGGGGCTTCCTAACAGCGCTAACAATCCAGCTGAGACCCATAGGTGTCCAAAAATCAATCGAAACATTTGAGAGCTTAATCCAAACAGGGAACGATTTATGCTGCTCCTCTGTTAATTGCATACCAGACGACCACTTTTTGAGGAAAATAGCCTTCCCATTTAGTACCCACGATCCAGCCAGTAAGCACTTCTCCATCAGCTCCATGAAAGAGAAACAAAAAAAGAAAAAGCTAGCAGCATTGCCAGCAATGTGCACAAGCCCAAATCGTGCTCAAATTTTCCTGATAATGGCTCTGACAGCTTGGAAGTGAGAGGGGAATCGAAGAAGTATCCTACCAACGAAAACCCCCACATTAGAGCTTCCTAATTAATAACTTTTGAAGGAGGAGAAATGATAGCTGTATCTCCCTCTAACACCCGGGAGGTGAAAATTTTCAGAGTTGTACTAACCCCAGATGTCTCCTTTTGGATGACAGCAGACCAGGTAGGTGGAGCATCTACCCAACTCTTAGAAAACAGAGAAGCAGTGGAGTGAGACAGAGGGGGTAAAATGGCATTACCTAGAGGGAAACCGATGCTGGACTCCGAGCCATTCACAGCAGACAGAGCAAATTCAGAGCAACCAAAGGGGAAGGGGTGGGCGCCGATGAAGGAACGAACGACGGAGAGGGAAGAGGCAGGGGGCCAGAGGGTGGAGGGGAGAGAGGTAAAACAGGAGGCAAAGGATTTGAAAAACCCTCTCTCGGAGAAGAGCAAATGGGCAACAGAGGAGGAGAATCTGACCGGGGAGGACCAGGGGGCCCCTAGGAGGCTGGCCATCGCCAGCGCCGCCGAAACCAAAAGAGGCTTCAACCCAACGACCACCAATGGTTGACGAAAAGTCTTCACAGATTTCAAATTCGAAATCCTAGAGAGAAGCCATAGCTTCTCTCATGCTTATATATGCATTATAACTCCTATTCCTTCTGATGATATATTTTTAGTATCAATGTGCATATCCTTGTATATATTATATTTTACTGAGTATTTGGCTCACACT
>JAODPA010123648.1:0-17731 GCA_025585075.1 Nepenthes mirabilis
CAAATCAAAAAGAGAAAAAAAAAGAGAGAAAAATCATCTCTTTATTCTTTAAGAAAAGAATGATTTCAATGCGTATTTTAGTTTTATAGATTATTTTTAGCAAATTAAAATTTAATACAAATATATGCCAATAACGGTGAGGTCTAATAGAAGGGGCATGCGCCTGATCGAGCAGTAAAGCCCAAACTTTCTTGTGAAGCCCAAGGGATCCTAGCGTGCAACCCACGTGACGCCCCAAGTCAACAACCAATCAGTGCGCCTTCGCTACATGCTAAGATGACTGTAGACGGCGAGAGCCAGCTCAGAAAATGCCAACCAATGAGGAAAAAGATCAATGCTAAAAGCCATAGTGCATGCCATCCTTACAGCCGCTCAGCCAATCCATGCATGGGCGGCAGACCAGGCGTGGTTCACACCTGACGACGGTCCCCTTTGCCCTCGCTAGATGACAATTAATGCCGCTGGCCACCGCCAGTGTACAGCGGATAACGAATCTCGGCAAAGCACTTGTTGAGAGTTTCGGTTCCAAAAGCCTCCCAGAGATAGCTTATACATACTTTCTCCTGCGATGAGGAAAGGGGGGCCCAATCTTAAGCAGAAAACGGTGATCAGAGATCAATGTTCGATCCTTCACCCTTCCTTCTTGAGAAGCAAGAACCAGCTCTCTTCTCTTGAGCCAGTGTCATTTTGCAACGGAATTAGTGAGCCACCCATAGCAGTGTAACCTCCGGAGCCTGGTCCTCCAAACACATCCCACTCACACTCCAGCATTTTTACACTCTTATCATGTTTACTTTTAAGCGTGCATTTCTCTGTCTATTACGGAAGAAATCTGACTTGAGCATCAAAATATTCGTGGTGGGACAATTTTCTATCGTCATTTGACATCCTGTTTATAGTTTGTGGTGTGCAGATTCTAGGATAACAGCGACGAAGATTGGACCCAATCTAGGTTGACCTGCAGCGAAAGATTGGAAGGCTCTCTAATCTGTATCACAATTGAGAACTAGGAACACATCATTGGCACTGTCTGTAAGAATCAACTGGAAGTCGGATTCACACGCTTTCAACAACTTTAGTATGGTAAACACCCAAGCACAAACTAGTACCCCTGTTTAAGATGCTACTTAATGTTGTAATTGCCCTCCTATTGGCAAGAGGATGGACGACCATCCTGATTTGTGTGTACGAGCACTTGCCATGAGGATGGATAACATCTCAAAAGCCATGCAGACCATTTGCTCGCGATTGAATGAATGGCCAAAAGGGACACCGCCATTGCCCTCTCAGACCACCACGTCCAAGAAAATGAATAGGGAAAAGAAGCACCCCTCAAAGCAAGTTTCCTAGCATAACGAGCCCAAGGTCCAGGTTGCCTGAAGCAACAAAGTTTCATCGCGACTTGAAGATCGCTTAAGTTCCAGAGTTTAGGGGGATATCCTAGAGAGGTGAAATCCTCGATATTCATAGAGCCCACGTGTCAAGCAGGGCCTTCTCGTAGTAAATTCCCTCCAAAGGGTCGCAGCCATCTAGCTTCTCAGACTGAGCAAAACTTTTATGAGTTGAGAGATTATCTCAACGAAAAGAGAATGACAGCTCCTTCCCAAATAGAGGAGAAACTTGAAAAGATTTGATAGCGCATTTTTGGAGATGATGCTAAAGGAGGAACTACTGATCTATGCAGATCACCTTTTACTATGGAGATCAGCACAAGGTCATTTCCCCACAAGTTTAAGATACCAATTCTTGATGTCTATGATGGATATACTAATCCAATGGATCATTTGGATCATTTTCGAACACACCTAAGCCTTTATGGCTTAGATGAAATGATAATGTGTCAGTATTTTTCCTTGACATTGAAAGGTAATGCAACGATCTTGTTTTATGGACTGCCAATGAATTCAATCTAATCATTTGGTGAGTTGGCAGAAAACTTCCTCTTCCAATTTACTTCCAGTCAGAGAGTAGAGAAGTAACCATGGCACCTTACTCATGTGAAGTAAAGATCCAGGGAGAGTTTAAAAAGTTTTTTAAAGCGGTTTATTACAGAAGCTAGACAGATTCCAAAGCTTACAGATGGAGTTAAGCTTATTATATTTTTATCGACTCTGGAGGCAGGTAGTTTCTTCAAGCACATCTTGCACAAGGAACCTCAATCTTTCAAGGAGGCTAAGACCATTATTCAGATGCACATAGTGGCAGAAGAGCCTAATGAAGCTAAGAAGCTCGAGCATGAAGAGAGTTCTCACCCCAGGGCGGTGGAAGAAAAAAGGAAACATTGGGACAGTCAAGGTCCTCGAGGACCAAAAAAGCTGTAGAAATTCGAGCAAGTTGTTCAAAGGGAGTTCAGACCTTTAAACTTGACTCCCTTGAATGACTTACGCACCAATATTCTGATACAGATTCGGGATGAAAAGTTCTTCAAATAGCCAAAAGCCTTGAAGAACCTTGATGGTGGTGACCAATCGAACTATTGTCATTACCATCAGTGCAAAGGGCATAGTACTGGGGATTGCAGGACGCTACAAAAGGAGATTAAAGAGTTGATCAGGAAAGGCCACGTCAATCATTTCTTACAGAGACCTGGACGGACTCTTAGAGGAGCAAATTATCAGCTTAAACGAGTGTTCATTGATAATGAAAGTTTACATAATTTACTTTATCTTGATACCTACTTTAAGTTAGGACTTAAAAAAAGCCAAATGAAAGCAACCAAAGGACCCCTTTACTCTAAAAACTTACTTTATCAGGGAGTTGTGCAGCTTAAAGTCACTCTAGAAACTTACTTGAGGATTTTATCCAAAACTTTGTCCTTTTTTGTAGTAGACTTCCCATCGGTTTATAACGCAATCCTCGGACGTCCTTATTTAACCGCTTTCAGAGCTGTAACTTTCATTTCCCATTTAAAGATAAAATTTTTCGAAGCCATTTGGAATTGGAGAAGTCATCAGAGATCAAGTGGCCGGATGGACATGTTATTTGTCCCAAGTCATTTAGACACCTCTTCCCTAGCCAGTCAAAGACCTTAACATTCGTGATGAGACAATGTTGTAGCAAGCTCAATTTGGAGAGTTGACTGACCGAATCCCTCTAGATCTCAACGATCTTGAAAAAAATATGTTCAAATAGGAATTTTGTTACCACAGACTTTTTGAGAATGGCTTATCAGTTTCCTCAGATGAAATTCGGACGTTTTTACCTGGACACCAAGTGATAGTCTGGGGATATTAACTGGAGTAATAGTTCATAAATTGGGCCTAGATACCAGTCACAAACTCGTACGATAAAAATGACAAAACTATTCGGTTGAGAAACTGATTGCCATTCGAGAGGAGGTAAAGAAACTTTTGAATGCTAGGTTCATTAGAAAAGTTTAATATTCTGACTGGTTGTTAAATGTGGTCATGGTCAATAAAAGTAATGGGAAGTGAAGGATGTGTGTTGATTTCACGGATGTCAACAAGGCGTGCCCGAAGAGTAGCTTCCCACTTTTGAGGATTGATTTGCTTGTGGATTCAACATCGGGTCATGAGTTTCTAAGTTTCATGGACGTATACTCAGACTATAATCAAATTTGGATGAGCCCAAAGGACGAAGAGTACACATCTTTCATGACAGATCAAGGAACATACTATTATAAAGTTATGCCATTCTGACTGAAGAATGTTGGTGTTACTTACCAGTGGCTCATCAACAAGATGTTTGAGGACCAAATTAGACAAAATGTGAAAGTCTATGTGGATGATATACTCGTCAAGAGTAGAGTGATCAACTACTATATTCAAGACCTTGAAGAAACGTTTAACATCCTAAGGCAACACTAGATGATGCTCAACCCGACAAAATGTGCGTTCAGAGTGGCATTTGAAAAATTCTTAGGCTATATTATTTCACACCGAGGGATTGAAGCAAATCCTGAGAAGATCAAGGCCATATTTGATATGAATTTACCTCAGATAGTGAAAGAGGTCTAGAAGTTGACAGGAAGAATAGCAGCGCTTTCTCGATTCTTGTCAAAATCAGCTGAAAAATATTTATCCTTTTTTAAGGCTCTACGGGGAACTAAGACTAAAGGTTTTCAATGGATGACCAATTGTGAAGTAGCCTTTAGAGACCTTAAGGAGTATCTCTCAAACCCTTATCATCTGACTTCTCCTCAAGAAGGCGAAGAGTTATATTTATATCTGGCTGTGTCTGACAAAGTTTTGAGCTCGATCTTGATTTAATAGCAGTGTGACAGGCAATGACCTGTATACTATATCAGCAAGGTGCTGGTTGATACAGAGACCATATACACTCTTGCAAAGAGGATGGCTTTATTGCTTGTGTATTTCGCTTGAAAATTGAGATCATATTTTCAAGCGCAGAAAATAATAGTCCTGACAGACCAATCTTTGAGAACAATATTATAGAAGCCAGATATGTTAGTACGGCTGGTTAAGTTTGCCATTGAGTTGGGTGAGTTTGATATAAAATTTTGTTTGAGGCTTACTTTAAAAGTTCAGACCTTAGTGGATTTTATTATTGAAACATCAACCTTAACTTTGGATACATTCGACCTATGCAACAATGATGAACTGCTCAACCCTCATGTTTGGACTTTGCATGTGGACGGCTCCTTGATAAAAGCTGGTTATAGTACTGGCGTTGTGCTAAAAACACCTGAAGGATCAAAGATTAAATATTCAATGATCCTCAGGTTCCCAACAATTAACAACATTGTGGAATATGAAATACTACTTGCAGGACTACGGTTAGCAAAAGAATGCTCGGCCAAGAACCTAGTTATCTACAGCGACTCAGAATTGGTTGTTAACGAAGTTCATGACAATTTTGAAGTCAGCCACCCACAACTTTTCAAGTATCTCTCAAAGGTCCAAAGTTTGACTTCGACCTTTGAAAATGTGAAAATAGTTTATATTTCAAGAGAAAAAAATGGCAAAGCTGATTTATTGGTAAAGGCAGCAGCGTCTGGAGACCCTGACCAGTATGCCCGAGGAATGCGTGAGGTCCTTAGAAATCCCAATATAGAGGATCCTGAACCAGAAGTTATACAGATAGCTAATATGGAGAATTGGATAACTTCCTAGTTGAGATATTTGTCCGATGAAACATTGTTGGAAGACTTGAATGAGACTAAGAAAGTGAAAAAGATGGTAGGTTGGCATACCATCATGGATGGCTAGTTATACCGTTGTGGGTTTTCTGCTCCATACTTATGGTGCCTTACTCCAAAAGAAGCTAATTATGCTCTCGGAGATGTGCATCTCGGTATTTACGGATCCTACATTGGGAGTAAAAATCTTACCTTCAAGTTGATGAGGTCAAGATATTACTAGTCAACTACGAAGAACGATGCCATGGACTTCATACGGAAGTGCAAAAATTGCCAAGTCCACGGGAACCTAACCTACCAGCCTCACACAGAGTTATGAGCTTTGCAATCACTTTGGCCATTTGCACAATAGGGGCTTGACATCCTCGGACCATTGCCAATAGCATCTGGGTAGAGAAAGTTCATCATTGTCGAGATCGATTACTTTGCAAAGTTGAATGAGGCCACACCATTAACTCGGATAACCGAGTAAAACACCACAGAATTCATCCGTTAAAGTATCATGTCCAGGTTTGGTATTCCAGAATGTATTGTAATTAATAATGGGACCCAATTTACTAGTAAACTGTGAGATCCCAAAATCCAATGGCTCAAAGTGTTGACCGAAATATGAAATCTAAACCGGCCGCCTTAAGCCTCAATCAAGTTTGGCCTTCCTTACTACTAAATAAGTCCGGCTCCACCCTTGTTAAATCAAGTCCGGCCATGTGAAATGACTAGCCAATTTTGGAAGTGTAAAAGGCCGAAGTAAAATTTGACCGGATTTGAAGATGTTAACCGGAATTAAAGAGTTGACCGGATTCGAAGATATTTACCGGATTGGAAGAGTTGACCGGATTCGAAGATATTGACCGGATTGGAAGAAGTTGACCGGATTTGAAGATGTTGATTGGAATTGAAGAGTTGACCGGATTTCTTGAAAGGTTTACAAAAATTAAAACCAGCACTGCATGTATTTGAACTTGGATTAATTAGAAATATTGACCAAAAAGTTGACCGGATAAACGAATGGCAAAGGTAAACTTTAGGATTTAGTTAGAATTCAACTATGCGGCCACCAAATGGAGTAGGTAAACTAATCTAGTTACTCCCACCTACCATCTGCAAATGAGTACGGGAGTAACTTACCCCACTTACCCCACCAAACCCCTCCTCTATAAAAACCCAGCGTCGGTTGGTTGAAGTAGTCGGCTAATACAAGCAGAAAGGAGGGAGTGAAGGAGAAACTTCAAAACGGTGATACTGGGCAACTCTCAAGCAAGTATACCTCGAACGCTATTTTTCGGTTCATACTTTAAGAATATTGCAAGTTATTTCAGACGCTGCTTTTAAATTCTTGCTTTAAGAATATTGCAAGTGTACCTCGGACGCTATTTTTAAGTTCATGCTTTAAGAATATTGCAAGTTATTTCGGACGCTGCTTTTAAATTTATACTTTAAGAATATTGCAAGTGTACTTCGGATGCTGTTTTTAAGTTCATGCTTTAAGAATATTGTAAGTTATTTCGGACGCTACTTTTAAATTCATGCTTTAAGAATATTGCAAGTGTACCTCGGACGCTGTTTTTAAGTTCATGCTTTAAGAATATTGTAAGTGTACCTTGGACGCTGTTTTTGAGTTCATGCTTTAATAATATTGTAAGTGTACCTCGGACGCTGTTTTTAAGTTCATGCTTTAAGAATATTACAAGTTACCTCGGACGCTATTTTTAAGTTCATTCTTTAAGAATATTGCAAGTGTATCTCGGACGCTGTTTTTAAATTCATACTTTAAGAATATTGTAAGTGTACTCTGTTTTGAAGTTCATACTTTACTGCACGTGTACTCTGTTTTAAAGTTCCTACTTTTTGCATTGAATATCCACCTTCTGCATTATAAAATGAACTTGGCCACATGAAAATTAAACTCGGTTTCCTATATGTAAAATGAACTCAGTTTCCTACATATTAAATGAACTCCGACTTTTGAGAAAATGAGCTCCGTCCTTTGAGAAAATAAGCTCCGTCTTTTTGAGAAAATAAGCTCCGTCTTTTTGAGAAAAAGCACTCCGTCTTCTTGAGAAAAAGCACTCCAACTTTTTGAGCACTCCGACTTTTTAAGCACTCGAGCTTTTTGAGCACTCCGTTTGAAAAGCACTCCGGCTTTCAGTAAAAAGTATTCCGGATTTATGAGCTTCGACTTTTAAAAGTACTCCGTCCTTTTGAGAAAAAGCACTCCGGCTTTTTAAGCACTCCGGCTTTTTGAGAAAAAGCACTCCGGCTTTTGTCAATAAAGAACTCCGGCTTTTGAACTCCGGTTTTTGTTAAAAAAAGAACTCCGGCTTTTGTCGATAAAGAACTCCGGCTTTTGTTAAAAGAGAACTCCAGTTGACATCCTCGGACCATTGCCAATAGCTTCTGGGTAGAGAAAGTTCATCATTGTCGAGATCGATTACTTTGCAAAGTTGAATGAGGCCACACCATTAACTCGGATAGCCGAGTAAAACACCACAGAGTTCGTCCGTTAAAGTATCGTGTCCAGGTTTGGTATTCCAGAATGTATTGTAATTAATAATGGGACCCGATTTACTAGTAAACGGTTTACCAAGTATTGTACAAATCTAATGATAAGGTTGGTCTACACGTCAGTTATATACTTGCAAAGTAACGGATAAGTGAAAGTTACCAACCACACGATACTACACGGATTGAAGACAAAGTTAGAGTATACTGAGGGCTCATGGGTAGATGAACTTCCATCGATTTTATGTTCATATAGAACAATGCCAAGAGAACTGACCAGAGAAACACCTTTTAACCTATACTATGGGGTTGAGGTAGTTATTCTAGTAGAGGTCGGATTGCCCAGTTTTCGGGTTAAAGGTTTCAACCCAGGCGACAATTCACAAAGGCTTTGAGAGAACATTGATATGCTTGAGGAAGCCAGGGACACGGCAAGATTGCAGACAGTGGCGTATCAGCAGAGAACTGTCAAATATTACAATAAGAAGGTAAAAGCACGTCAATTTGAAGTAGAAGACTTAGTACCACGAAATATTGAGGCCACAGGAAAAAATACCGATTGGAATAAGCTTTCTTTAAATTGGAAAAGGCCGTTCTTGGTCTCGACCATCCTTTAAAATGGGGCATACAAATTGCGCACCCAAGAAGGTAGACTAGTCCCTCGGACGTGAAATACTTCTCACCTTAGAAAATATTATCAATGAATGTATAAACAGTTAGGTAAGGTTGATTGCATCATTCGGTGTGCTTGTGTCACGTTTAAATTAATAAAATAAATTCTTTTTGTTTATTCTTTGTCATGCATTTCATTTAAATATCTGCACATCATTTGATACAATTACATGGCTTAGACTGCCCCTAAGTCAAGTAAAGTTTTCCTCTTCACTTGTTCCCAGAGCCACCCTAGAGCAGCTAGTAAAACTCGGCACAACCGAATGGCTAACCAGAAGTCAGACTCTAAAACTTGGCAAGAGTACAAAGCAACCCATAAAAGGCTGAGTCTTAAAACTTATGGTGCTTAAATAGCATGACTGCAAAGACCTTAGAGGGAGTATCATCAGCCAATCATGGTCATTGTGTTCCGGCATGTCACTCATAAGGGATAAAACATCCTTATGATGTGTCCAAAAAAGAACCTAGCCTACGAGCAATCCAAAGAAAGAGAAAGAAAGAAACTGAATTAAAAGGATGTATTTTATTTATATAATGAATATACATCTAAAAAAAATTAATTAAGTCCCAAAAGATCTTGACTCAAAGGGATCTAGAGTGTCATCCTCATCCAAGCAGCCAATCATATTTGACTTGCATTCGGCACTGGCATTCCTCAGATGAAGCAGAGAGAGAGGAAACTTTGAAATTATTAAGCAAATTATGCATCGACAAAGTCCGATGCCATCCCAATACTTTCTCTCTAGTGCAAATTTGATGTCCTCGGCCTTTATTGAGGTCCTAAGCTCGTCCTCTAGATAAAGATATCTTTTTCAAAGAGAGACATGCTGCTGGATCGTTAACGACTCCTCAAGCGAAAAAATCTTTTTCTTTGGCTCAGTAAGTTCACGCCCGAGATGATTGGCATGACTTTCTAAGGATTGGAAGGTCTCCAAGTCCACGCAAGATTAGGCAGCCTTATCAATAATTGGAGTAAATTGGCCAACCCACTCATGCAGTTGCAAGAAAAAAGCCAGTCAGTAGAGCATTGAATAAAGTAAAGGAACTAGAAGAAACACTAAGGAGAAGTACCTTTGAAAAGGGAGAGCTCCTTGGAAATCCTTCCTCTCTTTAGACATCAGACTCCAAACATCTCGATGTTTGAGCCACATCCACAACAATAGTCATTTCCTCGGCCTCATGAGCCTTGACAATTGCATCGGACTCATGAACTTCAACCATGATCTCGGACTCATAAGGTGCTTCATCAACAACTGACACTAGGGGCTCAACTCTTTCGAAATGATTCATGGCCCCAGTTTCTACTTGATCCTCGAATGAAGCCTTTAGAGTTACCAAAATGTCCCCGGTCATGGCCTTCTGAATGGCTTTGAATAAAAAATCCCTCTCCTCATATACTTGGAGTGTAAGGCAAGGGGGCTCAGGACTGAGCACTTCAATTTCCCTTCTTTCTTCCTCTATCCCAATGTGTTTGTTTGGTGCCTCAGCTAAGTCCTCGGTCGGATTTTCAATAATTGATCCAAGGCTTCTCCAAGAAATGTGGCTAGAAGGTCGGACATAGTCTCCTCAAAGGATGAAGGAACAATAAGTGGCCCAACGTCTATGTCCTCGGTCAAAAAAGAATGAGCCATAGACTTGCTGATTGTTGAGGGTCTGACCAACTCAACGCCTTGACCTGAGACCATTTTAGCAGAACTCTTCTTCCTCACCAATTGTCCGATGATGGCTTTGTTGTCATTGAAAGAAGTCTCAGCTCTAGTCTTCGGCCTTTTGGAAGTCTCCGTCCAACAGCTTTTCTTTTCTCTGTCAAACGGCTCTCCTATTATCAGTAGCTTCTTTTTTCTTTTCATTTTCTTCTTCATGGCCACTGAGGAAGTGGAAATTTTTGAGCCCTCAAGCTGAGGATCCCACTTGGCCTTTTCAAAGGCATCGCTCCTTAACTATCGGTTTTTTTTGTTCTTACTAAAAGAACTGAGGTTGGCCAAAACTAAACCGATAAAATCTTTCACCGCTTCTCTTTCTTGCCTTGTAACATCAGTGCAAAAGCCTGATACTATATTTTTCCATTCGTTTGAAACTCCCTACTCATGAGAAACAACAAGGAAAAAATACCTGTTCTTCCACCGTTTGGTAGAATCAGGATTACCCCCACTAATGAAGAGAAACTCAGGGCGAGGAGAGATTATAATCCAATCCTACCCATGAGTAAACCTAAAAATCACTTTGACTGCCACACTGTCAAAAACTTTACTATGGCAGCGTGCAAAGACACAGAGAAAAATCAGATACCTCACGACATTTGGTTATAGCCGAGCAACTGGAACTTCCAAAGCCTTCATTATTTGGTAAAGCTCCAATGCCATGGGAAATTGAAGACCTCCATTCAGATGGGTCTCGTATACTATGACAAACCCATCTGGAGGCGAACAAGCCCTATCATCAGCGCCAGGTATCAAGAAGGTATACGAACTTAGGATTTTATATTTGGCGCAAATGGCCTCAACATCTTCGTGAGAAAGAGAGGAGGCAATGTCCTTAATTCCATGAGCCATTGTAGAGAAATCTAAGGAAGAAGAAGGCGAGACGAAGATGAAAGTTCGAGTGTTTGAAGAAATAGGCAACACAATCGAATAAAATCCCAGCAAATAAGGGATTTGAGATATCAATTGAATTCAAAAAATGCGCCTCATTATGGTCAGGGCACGTGTCAGCCTTTCATTTGGTAGAGAATAATAATGGCTATTACCTTTTCGAGACGATGTCAATCATATTTAATGCCTCAATTGACGGCACATGCCAGCGACTCGGGCTAAAGTCATATCCTCAGATATATTTTAGCCATATAGTTGGATTCAAGAATATCCGTGGACTAAAGTTTTGTCCTCGGAGATAATTTAGTCATGTCGCTTGATTCAAAGAATATCCTTGGACATATTTTAGTCATTTTGTTGGATTCAAGAATATCCGTGGACTAAAGTTATGTCCTCAGACATATTTTAGCCATGCAACTGGATTCAAGAATATTCGTGGACTAAAGTTATGTCCTTGAGATAATTTAGTCATGTCGCTGGATTCAAAGAATATCCTCAGACATATTTTAGTCATTCTGCTGGATTCAAGAATATTTGCGGACCAAAATTATGTCCTCGGAGATAATTTAGCCATATTGCTAGATTCAAAGAATGTCAGTAGACTAAAGTCAAGTCCTTGGAGATATTTTAGTCATTCTGTTGGATTCAAGTAATATCCTCGGACATAATTATGTCCTCAGATAGTTGAAGAATTATCTCTAAATAAGAGAGCATGCCATCGGATAGTTGTGGTTATTCTTCAGACAAAAACGCCATTACCCAATGCAAGAATGCAAGTCCAAATAAGAGCCTACCTTGGGATGAATTCCAGGGTAGCTCGTCGTGGTGCTTGACAAACTGCTACCCCACTCATGCCGTGGTCGCCTGCCAAAATTCCAACTGTCACTCCTACAATAATATGACAATTCTGGCCATGCGAAGTGACGGCGATAACCATTCCAGAATCCAGGACCGGAAGGACAAACGAATCACCCAAGCACAACAAATTGCAATAAACAAATTGCTTAGTTAAGTAAAGGAACTTCATTGAGTAATTTTACTAGTAAGGTTTCTTTATAGGAAAAGTAGACCTGTGGCTGCAGAATACAACTATTTTCCTCATCTGAGTACGGTAGGATCGAGAATCGTGAACTCAGTTAGTTCCGAGTGTGTCCTGCGCCTGAATTTTGAGAGTCCAAGAGGCCGACGCGAAATCCTAGCACCGCCAATGAAGCTATTCTTTGACTAAACCGAATACCTTCCTGAAATATCCCTTCCAGCAAGGGAGCCAACCCTTCCGGCCAGATTCTCGACCTCAGCTTAGCCTCCTGCCACGCATGGACGACGTGTTCCTCCTTGAGCCATGCCTGATATCCTTCAAGCTCCTCCTAAAGAGCAACGATTCGATTTTGAGCCTGCGAGTTGGCGTCGGCTAGTTGTGATGCTCTTGCCTCCGACCATGCTTGCTCAAAGTGAGCCACTTGCGCTCGAGTCTGCTCGACCTCTCTGACAACAACCTGCACCTGAGCCTCCATGTCCTCCACTACCCTCAAGACACGATGAAGTGATGTACTAGCTCCCACAGGCCTTTGACGCCACGAGGAGTTGGATGCCTCATCGGATTCAAAGCCCAGCGGTACTCTCAGGAACCTCATTGGCCCAATGAATGAAGGCTCCAAGTGACAACCCTTTGCTGCGACTGCGGAAGGCACAGCCTCATCATGGCCCCTCAATTCTTGCTCTGCTCATTGAGATTCCTCGGTGGGAGGTTCAGACTCTGAAGGAGAAGACGACTGTGCTATCAGGGTCACCAAAAAGAAGAAGAAAGAAAACAACCGTAAGCTGGAATTTCAAATCTCCAAGCAACCAAGGGGTGCAAAATTTGCAGAGATCTTAGGCACTTAAATAGCCAAAGTTCTCCAAAGAAGCGGCGACGTCTGACTAAAGGGAGACGTTCTACTGCCCAACGAAATCCTCCCACGTGTCGGCGCCCTGAAACATCGTGCCTTTCCAAGGGAGGTTATTATGACGCGACAGCCCTGTGGTTTCCTGCGGAAACATTAGGGCTGCTAGTCACAGAGGGATCCTGCTAGGCCATCCTACCGATGGACCAAGCACGGGCTCGAGGGATGGCCTTGGCAGGGACGGCGGAAGACGGTTGGACGTTCGTAAGCAAACAATAGCAGATGTATGGCGGCGAGAGGTCCCTAATGCCCTTGAGTCATAACGTGCAAAATGACAAAAAGAAGATTCGATGACATCAGATATAAAAGGCAAACTACTGCTTTTTTTCATTGGAGCTATTCTTTACAAAGTATAAAGTTTGCATCAGTAAAAGTACAAAAAAGTAAAAGTACAGCAGAGTGCAAGAAGCTCAAGATAACGACACCATCGGGGGGAACTAGCCTAGGGAACGTGAGCACATCAGCTCACCCCTGTTGCATCACCACAACGCCGATTCTGCCCTTAGATCGGTGTCGTCGATGCCTACCCCCCGCTGAAGGCGTGACAGGGACCGTTGCAGGCGAAGGGAAGACATCAATCAGAAATCCCGACAGGGCTGCAACTCATTCACATGCGCCCTAAGGTGACTCCTGATTCCACCTCTCCAGGCAGCATATATGAACCAGCAGCGGTGGTAAGAGATAGCGAAGGCACCCTCGTTACAACAAGGAACCACCCACAGAAAGGGCACACCGACAGGCTTCAACAGTAGCATTGGATCTTCCGTAAATCCATCCGATTCCTTTGTGAAACCCCACAGGGCGCGGGGCATGCCATTGACTTTGTATCACTTCTTTGACAAATGGCTAAGTGTGGGTCACCCCAACTGGATAACTCCCCAATTTATAGCTGAGCCAACACTTGACAAACTCCCAAAGAGACATGCCACCTAATGGCCGTCTATTAAGGAATAAGAAAGCAATTAATGCAGAGTCGGACCTCAGACGGTGAATCTTTCCTAACAGAGCTCCTGCACCACCTTTGAAAGGTTGCATATTCGCATGGGGAAGAAATGGCCCCTTAAGGGGATGAAAACCAGTGCATCTCGAGGAAAGCCCACGTGGATAGCTACCTGGACCCATCATGGACATGCCAGACCCTAGTAATGGACCGTTCCAGGCAAGGGGGGCTAGTGTTGGGTCTAACTTAGATACGGGCCAATAACGATGAGGCCTAATCGAAGGGGCACGAACCCGAACGAGTAGTAAAGCCCAAACCTCCTTGTGAAACCCAAGGGATCCTAGCATGTAGCTCACGTGACGCCCCAGGTCAGCAACCAACCAACGCGCCTTCACTATCTGCTAAAGCGATTGCAGACGGCGGGAGCCAACTTAGAAAATGCCAGCCAATGAGGAAAAATGTTAACACTGTAAGCCACAGTGCTTGCCATCCTCACAGCCGCTCAGCCAATCCATGCACGGGTAACAAATCAGGCGCGGTTCACACCCGATGATGGTTCCTTTTGCTCCCACTAGATGACAACTAACGTCGCTGGCCACTACCACCGTACAGCGGATGACGAATCCCAACAAAGTACTTGATGGGAGTTCTGGCTCCAAAAGCCTCCTAGAGGGAGCCTATAAATACCTTCTCCTACGATGAGGAAAGGGGGGCCCAATCTTAAGCAAAAAACAATGATCAGAGATCAAGTATTTGATCCTTCACCCTTCCTTCTCGAGGAACAAGAACCATCTCTCTTCCCTCCAGCCACCGTCACTTCGCGATGGAGTTAGTGAGCCACCCATAGCGGTGCGACCCCTAGAGCCTGGTCCTCCAAACACATCCCACTCACACTCTAGTATCCTTATACTCCTGTCATATTTGCCTTTAAGCATGTATTTCTCTATTTATTGCGGAAGATATCTGACTTGAGCGTTGGAGTGTTCGCGGTGGGATAATTTTTTACTATCCTCTGATCTCCTGTTTGTAATTTGTGGTGTGCAGGTTCCAGGTTAACAGTAATGGAGATCGAACCTGATCTAGGTTGACCTGCAGTAGAAGATTGGAAGGCTCTCTAATTCGTACCATAACCGAAAACCAGGAACACATCACTTATGAATTCAAATATTTAAATATATTTTTTACAAAAAATTAATTAGTGAATATATATAATAATAATTTAAAATTTATATCTCATTAAAATATTTTCTACAGTTGCAAACAATTTGTTTTTTTAAATGAAGTCACACGTTTAATTGCGATGTGTCTTGAATTCGAGTCTTTGACGGATTTGGGTTCAACTGGGTCTTAGGTGTGTGTCGACCTGGATCCTGATTTTTGTGCTACTTAGTTTGGATCTTACACACAACAACTAAAGACTAGAAGTAAGAGAAAACGGCGGGACTTACTCCCTTATTTATCATCTAACGCTTAAATCAGTTATCTTTATTCCGAAATAAAGAATGCAAAAAACAAAATTTACTAGAAATGGTGTGAGGAAGGGAATTTATGAGTCTGACTTGAATGGGGTGCTTGGGGTGGAGTGGCTTTTGTGGTGAACTCGTGGATAGTGGTTTTCAGTGGTGCACTTGTGAGGAGCGACTTTTTTGGCTACTAGGTTCGCGGAGAGCAAATAGTGGGAAAGATAATGGCGTTTGAGTCGTTTGAAGGTGGAATTGCTTGTGTTGGTTTCAGCACTGAAGTGAACTTGCCTCTAGAGTGTACTTCCTGGGCTTTTTATAGCCGCCCGACTTTGCCACATTTCTTTATGCTGTAAGGCTAGATGCCAACTGCCTGGAGAGATTTCCTTTCATCAGGAGAAAAGACGCTGGTGCTATTCAGGATAGCAACGATCGGAAGGGAGGATTCATTCCTTCTTCGCGGAGACACCACATACAGCGAATATTGGGGTTTCCGTCATGGGATATGCGTTAAGTTGGGACTTCTATTTTGGAGGGGACCGCGATCTGGGAAGATATTTCACATTGCGACCAATTAGAGCGGGTAATCTCTTGCGTGTGGGAACGGGTTCATGGGCCGCGTCCAATTTAGGCCGATTTCGGCTATCTAAAGATCATATCCGATCAACTGGGGCGTTAATCATTCTCTGAGCTAATAGGCTGCACTTCTCCTGGACTGATCCCTTTTTGGGCCGGCCCATTTGAGCCATCCCTATCAAATTGTCATCAAAAAAATATGAATAAAAATTGATTGGTTACATTGTGTTTTCTAATTCAATGTTATTTTTATAACACATTGTTGCCATCAGTTAAGAAAATGCTGACCAATTAACCAATTTTGTCCTGTAAAAAAACTTCTTATTATTTGTAATTTTTAGATAATTATCTTTTTTTGGGTAGAATAGATGTGCTATTATCATTAATAAAAGCAATTTACTACATGAAGACAATTAGTTGTTGCCCTTTGAACTTTTTTTTCTAAATAAGCCATACCATTTTAAATAGAATTTGATCAAAGATAAATCGTAAAATTTTTTTAAAAAGTGAGTTAAATTAATTCAAAGAAATCTCGAGCTACAACTTAAAAAGAAAGACAAATGATTAAACCATTAGAGGCAACTGATACCAAAACATTAGAGCCGATGATATCACCAGAAGTAGAAGAAGGTTGACAAATGATCTAGCATTCAACTAAAAGAAAAGCTAAGAAATAGATTCAAATTTAATAGATCGTACTAAATTGGGCCAGAACTTTGACCTTTTTTTGGTTAAATAAATTATGTCATTTTAAATAAAAGTTGGTCTAAAATGAATTGTAAATTTAGAAAATAAGTTAAATTAATCAGGAGAAATCTCAAGTTACAACTCAAAAAAGAAAAAACCAATAATCAAACTAGTAGAGGCAACAGCTACATAAACATTAGAGCCAATGACACTAGCAGAGGAAGAGGATATTGTGCCACCACAACTAGGTTAATGACAGGTCCCCATATAGATGGACCACAAAAATGGCTATTGTGGTAAAATATTATTTAAAAAGATGGGAAAGTAATATGGAATGTAAGTTACTTACGTTGAAGTATACTGTAAAGAAGTATGAGATGGACATGTAAAAAATTTTAAAACTCACGGGTTATATCCCATGGCAAACCTATGAAGACACGGCTAGAGGCTGATATAGCCCACTGCATTACATGCAAATAGAAGTATAGCAGCTGTCGGAGGATTGGGAGGAGGGCGCTGCACCACATCCTCGAGGCAAAGGGCTACGCCTCATCCGAGGCGATGAGAAATATGATAAGATGATCAACAAATTAGATGGATCCACGGAAAGTAATATTTCAGCCCTAAATGTGTTCTAGTCCTCAAGTTTTTTATGGTCACGAGGCAATGTTAAGGGTTTTTTTTCCCTCCTGTCCAATTTGCTAATATAATGTAAGTTATGACTTTGAAGATGTTTTATTTTTTTATAACCCATACTTCCATTTTATATTAATTCTTATGCTAGCCTTGGCTGCCGGTGTGTTAGGCTCCTGGTGTATAATAAGCTAACCGATGGCTCAAGTCTTAGGTTTAGTGTTAGCTTATTTTCTTGGTCATATAATAAATTATTTAAGCTAAGATTTACGTGAAATTTTATTTATTGTCACCTTTTAATTTATACTACAAACTATTTTATAAAAAAAACTTACCAGGCTTAATATGTCCTATACAATGAAAAAAAATATAAAAAGATGGCCTAACTATAATGCCTCTTGCGACATTTTTTTTTTCAATTATTTCACAAATATTATAAATTAATTAGATTATTGTGATAGCTATTTTATTATTTTGACGTTAATTTGATCATTATAAAGCTATATGTGGTACGTGGAATGATTGCATTTCATTTAATGATAACATGCTTAAATATTATGATGGAGAATAGAAAAGAAAGCCACTTTCATTATATACATACAGAAAAG
>JAODPA010123659.1:0-17730 GCA_025585075.1 Nepenthes mirabilis
TACCTTTACACTTTTTTCTAAGCACATTTGGTGAACACATCATTGGCCAATGTTGTTTGTTTTATAGTCACGAGCTTGATTCCCACTGCTCCTACTGGCATGATTTTACTTCATCCGTAGCCTTTCACAAGTCGGATTTCAAACAGGGTGAGATAAACAGAATACGAGATAATCACTCAGCATAATGAAGAACTCATGGCGATTATATATTTCTTCCTGATCTCAAAAATATTTGATTAAATTACAGATTTGTTTAAAAAACACACCTTAGAAGTATTTACATAACCAGAAACTCATCCATCTGTCTATATTAATAGAGCCAAACAAGAATATATTAATAGATGAGACGCTATACTATCTAAGGATATCTCGAATGCCATTCCGAGGGACCAATCTCAGACTTTTACACAGCACTGTGCTATTGCATACAAACAGAAGGAAGAACCTTGGATCAATGAATTATGTATTTACTACTGAATTATTTATCTAAAAATTCATAGATCCATGGGAACCATTAACATCTCTCTAGTTACCAGCCAGAGGAGATCCATGACTCTTCATCTCTTCTGTATTACTCAAGAACGACAGCTGATGTCGAATGCGTTCTACGAGTTGAGATGTCTCTTTGTTGAACTGAAGTGATAACCGTCGCAAGCTCTGTAAATTTCCCGGCATCACCCTCTTATTATTTCCCAGATTTCAAATTCAATTGTTTAAAAGTGATACATAAGAAGAAGCATACCTCGGAATCCCACAAGCGATCGCAAGCCTTTCGGGGAATGATGTGGAGATGTGTCTAAAATAGTCAGCACAGTATTACAATCAGCTTCTTATGATCCTTTGCTTTTCAAATGACAGAATAAATACGAGAAAACTGAGAAAAAAACCACAGAATAAATGTAACTTTTATATTAAATTTTATTTCTTTAAATGAAGGTGGAAAATACATGTTTTTAATTTTGCCTTTTACAAGAATTGTTACAATATTGTCAAATTAAATAAATATAAGTTCAATTTCAAAAAAATTAAAAATTTATATGGTTGGGATATGTAGCAAAGCCATTACATTTATGATCTGGGTAATTTCAACAGTTCAATTTTTCAAATCAAGAGCTGTACTAACAGAATTTGCTGCAATCATACTTTCTCCAAATGTATAATAAAGCACAACTCACATGAAAAATGACTTGGCCAGCAGCTGCGCCATTGTTAACCAATAAGTTGAAGGAATCTGCAAAATATTATGTTTTTTTTTTCTTGAATTAAATCTATAGCAAAGGTATCTCAATCAAGAAACGAAGACAGTAATGAAACCACACAGATCTAGCTCCTATTCATGATACTGTAGAAATGTGTTGAAGACCTATTCAAGTCGATGATCTAAGCAAGACAAGCATACTTTTAAGTCGTGGTATCATAATGTCATGAATGTATCATCAGTAAACATAAGCCATCACGGCATCAGGGCTATATTGTAATGGTTAAAATGCATGTCATAGCCTGTATTTAAATCCATGAGGAAACTACTAAGAGGATAAGACAAACTTAGAGTTTGAGGTAATAAAAAATTTGCCTTACACATCCATTTTTTCGTATTTCCCTTTTTTAGGGGCTCCTCCTCTTTTTCTTTTCTTTTGGATATGGTATCATAATAAACTTTATGATAGGTTTCATTTTTTTTTTTTTGGCACATCATTTCTACTGCCAGTTCATGCGTTTTCATGTTTAACATGCGTGGCTTAGTTTGAATGTTGAGATGCAGTTAAATAGAATCACATAGCATACATGAGCACTAGACACCCGGCCCAAAAAGTCAGTGGCGGCAAACTAGCCTTTGGGGAAGCTCTTGGTGCCATAAGTGGTGAATGAACTACAATCTATCAGGAAAAAACCTCTCCATCTGTTTTCTCTCCTATTCCTTCTGTCATATTCTATGCTAGCCTCTTGAGGGTTGCGTGTACAATAGGATAGAATTTGTTGAACATCATGATAACCAACAACAACAACAACAAAAAACAAACAAATTCTAAAGCGGCAGTAAGTGGGGTCGCTTATATGAATTTGCTTATGACATTTCATTTGATTTAATGCAATATCTTTCAATAGTAAAAGCTACTTTAAGTTATTTTTTATTACCTTAACTCTAAATATTCATACAACCACAACTAACTCACATTTTCATATAAATATTTCATTTAAATTACGTCTCAAGCGCTCGAACCACCTTAGACTTCTTTCCTCCATCTTATCTATTATGTGCTACTTATAAGCATCCATCAATTTTATCATTCCTTATCTTTTAATACGACCCCACTTATCCATTTTAGTATTCTCGTTCCTTCAGTGCTTACTTCTTACAGATGTTGTTCGATTATCTAAAATTCTAATTTATAAAGTATAATGGGACTATAGTCGTCTGATAAAAATTTTCCTTCCAATTTTAAATGTATAATTCTATGACTTCAAGAAGGCACAATAAATAGGAGAAGGGAGCAGACTTCGATATTGGAAAGCAAAATAAATATGACAAAGCTGCAGCACTTCATTGTTAAAATTTGTGATGGCCAGTGTCAAGCGTATAATTCATTATACTCTTTTAAAACGAGGTCCAAAGCCCAAAAGCTTGGCTACAAAACTGAAGATAAGTATGAGAAACTATTCTCTTTAAAAGTTTAGCATCAAAATATGGTGGTATATATAGCACATTATGAAAAAAAATGACACCAATTTTTCCAATCATTACATATGAATCAGTTTGATAACCATTAATTTGTCCATGTTTCACAAATTCAATTGACAAATTTATGCAGAATATGTGATTTTACAATAAGAAATACAACACACAGTGCAACGTTTTGAACTCCGAAAAGAACAATAAATACATACCACAACCTGTTGCTTTCATAATGGCATTGCCAATGAAAGGTATCTTTGAGCACATTGCAGCTAACACCTGCACAACATGTAACGAATGAAGCATGTAACAGAAATTGTGCTGATTATTTTATGACTTTTCACCTATGGAAAAAATTGTCTTCTTGGTACAATCACACAATTATTGGCTTCAAGAAGAAGTTCACAGAAGCTTTTCCAATAACTAAAACTTGAAAAGGCGGGATAGCATATATGACAAGAAAGTAAGACTTCTAAAATCCACTAGAGCACAGAAAGGGCAATCAGTAGCCAAACAAACGAACCAGTTTAATGAACACCATCCATTACAATCGATGTTGGCACATTCATCACTAAAATGTACATGAACATAGAAGTTATCCAAATCGAAGGCTCTTGGGAGTATCAGTTTTATATGGGCTTACCCACATGGTGAAAGGCTACTTCCTTGATCTTAACACTTTAGCAATGATAGAAATGAATTTCCAGTGAAATTGCTTGGCATTGCAAGAGATGTCTTGGGGAACTGAAGCAGCTCGCAAGTTATTGTGGGCCATTGAGCAGGACGTTATTTGGGTGTTAATGGGCAGTCGAATATATTTCAAAAGGCAGTAAATGGTCTTTTAAAGATACTCAGCACAGTGGGTCTTTAATAAAATACATAACTGTTGCTGAGAAAATGCCCGGAGTGGATGATGGTTTTGCACAAAAATAGAATTTGCCACTATGCCATCAGTTGACTTCATCAGTTGCTGAAGGAACATGAGAGCTGTGTCAAATGGAACAGTCTGGAATGGGAAAATGTTTGTTGCCTAAACACCATTTATAACATAACAAGGATGACATTTCGAGATAAGCTGCAGACAAAAGTGAGCATCAACAAATGAAGCAGTTGGCAGATTTGGGAGGTTTATTGTGCACAGAGAGATGAGACTATTCAGCATCTTCTCTTCTATTGGAGTATCTCCAGCTTTATGTGGCAGCAGGAGCTAAGCGCCAAGGGTATTCAAAAACAACTGCAGACATGCGAAGAAGAGAAAAGATGGACCCTGAGAAGCATAAGATAAAAAAGAAGGTCTTCATGGACTGATAATACACTTCATTTGGATGATTAGCATGGATACAATTTGTACTGGTAGAGAGATTAGTATACATTATACCCTACAGCAAATGCTAGAAATTTAAAATTTTGATTTCTTGTCAGCTTGGATGTGCTGGGATTGAATTTTGTTATTCCCTCATGGGAAGAGGAAAATTCTTATGGAATTATATGGAGAAGAAACATGTAAGTGCCTCATTTGGATGATTAACATGGATCCAATTTGTCTCAACAGAGAGATTGATGTGTAGTATAACTTACAGTAAATGCTAGACATTTGAATTTTTCATTTCTTGTCAGCCTGGATGTATTGGGATTGAATTTTGTTATTCCTGCATGAGAAGAAAGAAATTCATATGGAAATATACGAAAAACATGTATGTGCCTTATTTGGATGATTAGCATGGATACAATTTGTACCAATAGCGAGACTGATATGCAGTACACCTTCCAGCAAATGCTATGTGCTCAGATTGAATTTTGATATTCCCGCATGGGAAGAGATAAATTCATATGGAAATATATGGAGAGATGTATACATGCTTAATTTGGATTATTAGCACGGATACCATTTGCACCAATGGAGAAATTAATATGCAGTATACCTTACAACAAATACTAGACATTTGAATTTTTGATTTCTTGTCAGCCTGGATGTGCTAGGCTTGAATTTTGTTATTCCACATGGGACGGGATAAATTCATATGGAATTACATAAAGAAGAAACATATAAGTGCCTCATTTGGATGATCAATATGGATACAGTTTACACCAATTGAGAGATTAATATGCAGTTTACCTTAAAGCAAATGCCGGACATTTGAACTTCTGATTTCTTTTTAGCCTGGATGTGCTGAAATTGAATTTTGTCATTCCCACATAGAAAGAGATAAATTCATATGGAAATATATGGAGAGACGTATACGTGCCTAATTTGGATGATTGGAATGGACACAATTTGTACCGATAGAGAGATTAGTATGCAGTATAACTGTCAGCAAATACTAGATATTTGAATTTTTGATTTCTTGTCAGCCTGGATGTGCTGAGATTATATTTTGTTATTCCTGCACGGGACAAGATAAATTCATATGGAAACTAAATGTGCCTCATTTGAATGATTAGCATGGATACAATTTGTACCACTAGAGAGATTAATATGCAGTATACATTACAACAAATGCTAGACATTTGAATTTTTGATTCTTTGTCAGCCGCAATGTGCTGGGATTGAATTTTGTTATTCCTGCATGAGAAGAAATAAATTCATATAGAAATATATGGAGAGACATATACATGTCTCATTTGGGCGATTAGCATGGATACAATTTGTACCAATAGAGAGATTAATATGTAATACATCTTATAGCAAATGCCAGACATTTGAATTTTTTATTTCTTGTTAGCCTGAATGTGCTGGGATTGAATTTTATTATTCCTGCATGGGAAGAGAAAAATTCATATGGAAATATATGGAGTGACATATACTTGCCTCATTTGAATGATTAACATGAATACAATTTGTACCAATAGAGAGAATAACATACAGCATACCTTACAACAAGTGCTAGACATTTGAATTTTTGATTTCATGTCAGCCTGAATGTGCTAGAATAACAATATCATGGAAAGAGAGAAATTCATATGGAATTATATGAAAAAGAAACATATGTGTGCCCTCCTCCCCCCTCCCCAAGAAAAAACAAAAACCAAAATAGAAATTGCTTGATTTTCATATGATGCACAACAAAAATATTGACTAGTGCTGAAACTTTAATTGTCCATGTACATAATTTTCCACGTTAACTTAATACTTCTTGTTCCTAGGAGATCTTTATTACATTAACAACACTATTACAAAGAAGTCAATGTGTCCATATTGGGGCAAGAAAAAAGCCCCGTTAATGCTTTAAAATATGAAAGTAAGCACTGTTATAAGAATAAAGTCCAGGAACAGACATGCAATGTATCATTAAGGTTATCTAACCCTCTTTAGACCCCACAAAGTGAGAAACCCGTGAACTAGGCCGCTGTTTTAAAGGTGCAAATGAAACAGTGAACTTTTACCAGCCCAAACTTGTAGGCCCTGTGTTATACAAATTTGACAGATAGTGCAACCATTAGAACTCCAAAGAGGCCAAACTCAATCCACAACAACCGCTCAATTGCCAGCATAAGTCAGCTCTTGAAGGAAATAAAAATGTAAACTGAAGAGCTTTCTTCAAAGATAGCACAGATGAGAAGTACGTATTCCGTCAAATGCAAGAAAAATGTAATGGTGTGAGGATCTACAAGAAAGATGCATCCAGTAAACTGAAGCACAGCCATCCAAAATCAGGAGTTATAGAAGTAAATACATTCTTCACAGTTCATGGAGCAAAAAGATAGAATGTTCTCCAGAGTTCACTGTGGAAGTACAAACATTCTTCAGAGTTCATTCAATTGGAATAGCTAGGCAGTCTTAACAAATAAATGGCTCATAAACTCAGACAAAAATCGACATGTTGAACAAGAATCACTTACTGAAGGAGGAGTTACATCCAAGGAAGAGAAATGGAATTTTGGAATCAGAAGACAGTGCCTGTAAGTTAAAAGTATGAAATATGGGATACAGTTAAGAACAGGTAGGGTAGTCTTAAGGACATCCTCTTTAGCAAAAAAAGGGGAGCTTTATATATTGCAATGTACAAGAAAATTGATGAATCTCAAAGTCTACTGACAATGGAACTAGGTAGGCTTCAGCACCTTACCCAGTACTTTTCTAAACCAAACTACCAAAATAACTAAATAATTTGTGAAATATCCAACTATAGATTTTTACGTTGAAAAAGAAACTAGAAGTTTTTTCACCTTCACGGGATGAATTGTATACAAAATCCTCAAGATAAAAATCATATGAATATTTTTTAACAAAAATTTGGGGAATTTAAGAAATATTCTTCAGAAAAATGCCTCACCCATTGTACCACACTGCTTCACATAAATTTTTCACTGTGAGAGAGAGAGAAAGAGAGAGAGCAGAAGATGGCAATTATTAGGAAAGGAACTTCTTATGGTACCATAAATTGATGATACCTTACCCACAACTGAGTGGACTAGCATCCAAAATGCACAGGCATTTTTCATCTTCATAGAGCTGCATCAAGATCAAAATGCAACACAGAATGAAATTAGAAAAAATAAAACAAGCAAAAACAGAGCTCTTTTGGGGTCAACTGATTAGGATACGGCTTCATAGTCATTGGTCATTTACATAAATACCCAATTGAGTTGAATAAAGTACCTGATGGATACATAGACAACACATATTACAGGTACAAGCAAACTTCAAATACAATAATAGGCAAGAACAATTTCAAGCACATAGTATAGTGATTCAAATGATTCTCATAAAGGTCAAAATATGGATTAGAATTTATTTTTTCCTTCTTCATGTTTATGTAACATTTACATTCTTTTTTGTTCAGTGAAATTAAAACTGCACACTTCAACACTACGGAGCAGCTTTAAATTATGACACCAATTCTCAATGAAACATTTAAATACTAGATTGAATGTGTCAACTTCACTAGTGTAATACTAAAGAGTAACGGCGTCCAGGAGGCTTCCTGTTCCACAGGCTTTGGGGAGGGTAAATATACCTTGCACTACAGTTACAATGCAGAGAAGCTAATTTCATTGCTTAAACCCTTACTTCTAGTCACAATAAAGGAATCTTATCATTGCGTCAAAACTCACCCTCTATAAATAAAGGAGTACTAAAGGAAACGCTTGTACTTTGCCTCATGCAAAATCCCTAAATTTCACTTGTTCGAGCAAATATTTCCAAGTCCAGAAAATATTCTCCCTACTTTAACTGTTATACTAATCAGTTCTGTAATCTGGCTCAAGTGGGGAAAGTATAAAGTCAACTGGCTGAAAGGACACCCGGAAGACAGAGGCCTAGTTAGTCCCACAGGAAAATACCCCGAAGAGTTACACTCTTTATTATGTTTTGGCCCATAGGCCAAACAAGACAGTGCAAAAATGATGGGACAGTTAGAAGTTCCTTAATTCACCACAATAAGGTAATGTTTGGTTGGAGGAAATAGAAATTTTATTCCCTCCTTATTCTCAGTGAAATAAAAAATTCACTGTTTGGTTGCATTTTGCCTGAAAAGGAATAGTTATTCCTTGGTTATAAGGAATAATTATTTCCTGGTGGAAGAAGGTATTATTTATTCCCGGATGAGAACGAAAAGCTACTCCCGTACAATTTTTTGATATTCCAAAAATGCCCCAGTAATCTAATCTCTCGCAGCTGCTCTCTCTCTCGAAGCCCTACGCTTCTCTCTCTTGCAGCCGCTCTCTCTCTCTCTCGAAGCCCTACGCTTCTCTCTCTCGTAGCCACTCTCTCTGTCTCCCGAAACCGTTTGTCCTCTGTTTGTACTCCCTCGAAACCCTACACTTCTCTCTCTTTGCTACTTTCGTACTCTGGTTGAGCATCGGAAGCATCTGTTTGAGCATCTGTTCGAAATCGATATCCTGATACTTTCGGAACCCCGCGCTTCAACTGTTATTTCGCGAAATTCGTTTCTTCAACTGTTCTTCAAGAATCTGTTACGTATGTTGTGTTTTCATCATCCGTTTGGTATTCTCTTTGGCGCGATTGGAATAAATTGGTTGTTATTTGGTATTGATTTTTTATATGCTATTTTGTTTTACTTCTTCAATTCAACATTATCTGTTACGTATTTTGTTCATATGCTATTCGTTTGGTATCATTCTGCAGAATTTGTTTGTTTTTTTTGGTGGAAAACAAACAAATTCAACCTTTGTGTTTGGTATCACGAATCTGCAGAATCTGTTCGCTTGGTATCATCTGTTACTTCTTCAATAATTGTTGTGTTTTCATCTCTTTTTGGTGGAATGGATTTCCAAGGTGTTGTGGCTCCTTCTGCAGAATTTGTTTGTTTTCCTGGTTGTTAATTGTGAGTAAATTCGGATAAGCAGGAAGAACAAAGGAGAGAGAAAATTGTCACAGGGTATATATTGCAAAATTTTTTACAATGTGACAGTGCAATGTGCTTATTTTTTACAGTGTATATATTGTCACAGGGTAGATGGAAATTCCCTGGCTCCTCTCTCTCATTTTTTACAGTGGAATTCCATTTTAACGGTTCTGGTCACGGTGCAATATGCTTATGTGGAGAATTTTTATTCCTTATATTTGTATATATTGTGATTTGTTATTATAGTTCATGGATCAATTATACTCCAATTTTTCCAACGAGAAGAAAAAGAAGATAGCGGTCATTATAGTGCAATAGATTGAAGTTTACTGTACTTTTTGGTGGTATTTATGTGTCTTAGGTGCAATTTTAATTGTTGGACAGCCTAAAAGTACAATTATGAGATCTTATAATATTGACTTTTATAAAAAAAGAGAATACATCAACAAAATCATACATGGTAGTGATATCACTTGTATTAACATGTTGAGAATGAGTAGACCCGCGTTTCTCAAACTGTGTGAGATGTTAACAGCTAGTGGGAGACTTCGTCCATCAAAACACATGCTAGTCGACGAGCAAGTGACAATGTTCATACACATTCTTCACATCATGTGAAAAATAGGGTGGTTGCACATAATTTTCAAAGGTCGGGTTAGACGGTGAGTAGAATATTTAATAATGTGTTAGCCGCAATAATATGTATACAAACACAATTATTTAGACGGCCGGAACCCACTTTTGAGAATTGCATAGACGAGCGATGGAAGTGGTTCCTGGTATGATAATTATTTTATATGTTTGATGTTATAATTACATGGCAAATATAACAAATAAGTCACTCTACTTCGATGTGTTTTTGTAGAATTGTATAAGCGCTTTGGATGAAATATACATCAAAATAAGGGTACCTACTATAGACAAACCTAGACATCGAACTCGTAAGGGAGATATAGCTACAAACGTGTTAGGAGTATATACCCGTGATATGCAGTTTATATATGTCCTATCTAGTTGGGAAGGATTTGCAGTAGATTCTAGAATTTTACGAGATGCCCTAAATAGAAGGCATGCACTAAAAGTTCCAAATGGTAAGATCTTAGATAATCGAATCAATCATAATGTTTTACAATAATCTTATTTTACGTAATGATATCGCATGTTTTCATATAGGTACTTATTACTTAGTTGATGCGGGATATGCAAATTACAATGGATTTTTTGCACCATTTAGGGGACAAAGATACCATTTAAATGAATGGCGTCAAGGCCATCAGCCAAGAACGGCTGAGGAATTTTTTAATATGAAACACGCCGCTACTCGGAATGTTATCGAAAGGTGTTTTGGATTGCTGAAAATGCGGTGGGGGATCCTTAGAAGTCCATCATTTTATCCTGTCAGAACACACAATTGAATTATCATTGCTTGTTGTCTGCTACACAATTTCATAAGAAACGAGATGGAATATGATCCTACTGAGAATGAATACGATGACAAGCATCACGAGAACTTCCTTAACAAAGATGCAGATATGATAACACAACTAGATCCTACTGATAGTTAGAGTGCATTTAAGAATAATTTAACAAATGCTATGTTCAACGAATGGAGATATCATTGAATTTTGTCACAATTAATTTGAGTACTGTCATTTATATGTTTGTTGTTCCATATCATCAATTTTGGATTCACTTCTTGGAATGTTATATGTTTGTTGTCACAATCATCAAAATTGTTGTTCCATTTCATTTATATGGCTTCTTTGGCTAAAACTTCTTGAATTCACTTTTTCACCATTATAACAGATAAAAATAGTTAAACATGTCACAATCAGATAAAGATAGCAAAAGAAGATGAAAGATCCATGAAGACGAAGCTCTTGTCGCCAATATGTTTTAAGTTATACAATACTGGTACACATAATGCTAATAATGGTTTCAAGTCGGGCTACTTGCTTGAGTTTGAGAGAATTTTATGACAAAAATTGCCAAATTCGTCTTTGAAGGCAACCCCACATATTGTTTCCAAGATAAAGACGCCGAAAATGGATTGGAATATCGTATATAATATGATAAGGAGTACGAATACTTTCAAATTTGGGTGGGATGATTTATGAAAAATGATTGTTGCGGAACCACACGTGTGGAATGCATACATGTCGGTATGATATCTATTTTTTATTGTTAATTACTTCTTAGAATTACTTGTTAATTTAGTATCTATTACATATTAACAATGAATGTGATATACTTTGTGTTTGGAGATAGAGCCACAAGGGACTTGCTATTTGGAGAAAAAAGTCATTCCTATATTTAGAAGATTTGTCAATGATCTATAACAAAGACCGTGCAACAGGGGCAAATGCACAAATTGGCGATGACAGCATTGCGGAGCTGCAGCTTAATGAACCAGAGAATGAGCAGTTGAGCGTGAATGATGTTCCAGAAGTGGGGATTGAAAACTTACTCGGCACTAATGATTCCCCGAGTTAAAGTGTACCGCATGTGTCGACTTCAGTTGAACCAGGGATGTCCAAAGGAAGGAAATGGAAGGCTAGTACAGATATGACAAAAATAGCTGATTATATTATCCACACAGCAGATTCATTGAGTACAAATATTAACAAACTCGGTGAAATGTTGAGCAAAAGCTTAGAAACCAACACGCAGGAGCAAAAGACGGCGCAATTATATACTATGTTGGCTGAAATTCATTTATTACCGACGAGTGAAAAGAATGCAGCATATAGGAAATGCATACGTGATCCGATGCTTATGGTAGGCCAACTTAGTGTTCCACCGGAACAAAGATTGGAATTTATCAAACAATTTGTACTATAAAACATGTGGCTATCAAACAATTTGTACCTTTTCTTTTTTTGCAACTCCTGGGTTGTAATGAATGGTTGTGATGTTTTAAATATTAGATTTTGTTTAATATGCTACATGAGATACAAAACTGATGCAGGTTTAATATGCAAGTTCGGAGTTAATGATAATATGTTACTACTTGACTTGTATGTATTTTTATTGTATTTTTTTTTAAATTTTAATTGTATGTAATTTTTGCATGATGATACTTTTAATTGTACAGAAATTTTAATTATACAGGAATGCAGTTTTGTTAATTTTAATTGTATGCATTTTAATTAGAGCATGATAATATTTTTTTAATTTTCTGTATNTGTGTATTATATTATATAATATATTCCCAAATTTATTAAGGGCAAAAGCGTCATTCCGATAAATTTTCACCTTATTCCTCATACAATTCTACAAACCAAACATTGAAATGTAAATTCCCAACTAATTCTATTCCAATAACCAAACATTGGAATAACAATTCTCAACTCTATTCCCATCCTATTCTATTCCTTGTGAATAACTATTCTATTCCTACCTTATTCCATTCTAACAACTAAACGTACCATAAGTGTACTCTACTTTTTCAAGAAATTTCTACTACATCAAGAATTCCTCGGATTTAGCATTTCATAAATTTCTTCAAATTCACTCTCCTTTTTCAAACAAACAATGAAAATTTAGACAAGATTGTCGAGTTTTAAGTCACTTTCTTATGAATTCCACACCTAATGCACATGTTATTTTTCAATTCTGGTGTTAACAAGGATTTTTCACTAGATATTCGCACGAAGTTTCACAAGTGAAACCCTTCAATAGAAATTCTGGGAGATAGCCACCAAGACAAGCACTTGAGCGGCAGTTTCAGAAAGGATTCTAGTGGCTAGCCGTAGGTAAGCCGCACGATAGCTGCTCAAGGGACTTATGAGTATAACTATATGTGTTCTGATTTTTAGGTATCTGATCCATTTCAAACACAAAAGAGGGCACCAACTTGGAGAGACAAAAAAGAGAAAAGAAAAAAGGGTAGCTTGGGGCATCTAATTGAGGTCCGATTTGTATGTCATCCTTCACCAACCTTGGCTTTATTATTCTAAATTATATTATAGAATGTATTGTTGGTTGTTTTTCGTTTCGGTCATTTCTTTTATTTGGTTGCTAGGGTTTATATATTTGTAGTGTTGATAACCAATATATATTTAGGTTAATGATAACCGGTTCTTCACAAGTGTTGTTGTAAAAGAGTTGGCTTGGTGGGGACTATTTGGAACCAAATTTCATTATAATGAAGATATTTTCGAACGTAAGGTCTTATGGTTGTTCCTTAGTTGAAAAATATTTTCATATATAATAGCATGTGCAATTTGTGTGCTTAATTGGGGGTATTTGTTCTCCCTCGGTGTTTAGTAGGGAAAAAAGGGTGGCCAACAGTGTTAAGGGGTCCTACATCCTAGCATATAGTATCAGATAGTTAACTTCATGGTGATCAAACTTGTGGAAACAATTTGAGATGGGGTCATCATTGAAGAGTTTGTCATTTTTCATTGAACGATTTTTAATGGGTAAAATATTTTCATTATTTGGTATGAAAAAGTGAAGAATGTTTTGACTTAGGAGGAACTGACAAATCACTAAGAAAGAAGGCAAACAAATTGGAAAAATTTAGTGAGGAAAAGTGGCAACACTTGAAGGATATAACAAATTATACGATAATACTCTTTAGGAAATGATTGGTTTGTCGGATTTTATAGAGCAGAGGTCTAGATGAAATTTAAGGGGAGGTAAAAAGTCAAGTCACTGATGATGAAATTACACATGACGCAGCAATTCTATGGCCTTCGGATGATGGAAGGCAAGAATTTAAAGAAACATTTGAATGAGTTCAATTGTATTTTAATGCAACCTCCCACGTTTGATGAGAAGATTGATGATGATGGTAAGGCACCGGTGCTGTTAGCTTCATTGTTGAGTTTGTTTAATAAGGTTGTAAAAATGCTAGTTTTGGAGAAATACACGCTTAACCTTGATAATGTCATTATTTCTTTATTTAAGAATGAGTGTAGGTGAAGAAGAGGTGATGATGATGTTTCAGGAAAGCCGAGTGCCTTGTTATCAACCAGTTTTTTGCAGGAAGCGAAAATTAATGAAGAGAGGCAACAATCATGAGAGAAGCAACATATGGTCAAAGCATAATGATAATCAAATACCATTATTGCGACAAAAAGAGCCACATTAAATGACATTACTTCAAGGGAAAGAGGCAATGAATGGCAAAAGAAGAGGGATCATGAGAGTAATGATTGAGTCTTTGATGCTAACTATGGTGACCTTCTCGTTGTTGACGATAAGCCAATAGATGAGTTGGATGATGGATAGTGGATTCTCACTCCATATAATGTTAAAAAAGTGTTTCTTCACAATTTATACATCCGAGGATTAAAAGATACTAAAGATTAGTAATGATGGCTTCTTGAAAGACTTAGCGTTAGAGATATATGCTAGGATACAAGCAACCACACGAAAATGATGTTGAGAGGCATGCTCTAAATGTTCGGTAAAATTTAATTTCAACAAATAAGATTGATGATGAGGGCTTTTGCACAATATTTGGCAAAGGGCAACAGAAGCTCATGAAAATCCTTTGGTTGTGACACGAGGAAGGAATCATTCAAACAGGTACTTGACAGAAGCTCTAATTTCTAAGAGCAATGCAAATATGACATATGGGATGTTTAGTCTGTTGGAGCCCAACCAACTATTTAAACTACGAGGAAACAAATAATAACACACAACAATCACACATGATCAATAAAGACACGATTTTTACATGAAAAACTTCCATTTGAATAAAGAAGAAAAATCACGAGACTCGAAATTCGAAAATATCTCCACTACATAATGTCTCGGTTACACAAACCCTAAATATAAGGTTAAACTATTTTATCTCAAAATAAGCCCATGCAATAGATAACACAAGATGAAAGAGAAGAAATAAAATTCGAAAAACGTTCTTCTCAATTGCAAGAACAGTATACCCACCGTCGACGAATACTGAAACTCCATTCGGAACTCAAACGAATGCACAAATCTTCATCTTCTCCCTTCTCTCTCTTTCTCTTCTTCTCTCTCAAAACGGCGCTCGAATTGCAATAGTAAAATCCTAACACGTGTTAACTGCGGTTTTATTCTCCGGGCCGCACTCGAGCATCTGTCAGGCGCAGCTTAAGCGCGAAGTTTTCAAAAATAGTCCTCGAGCGTGTATCAGGTGCGACTTGAGTGCAGAGTTTCTGGAATTAGCACCTAAGATGTGTCTCAGGCGCAATTCGAGCATGATGCTTCTAGAATCGGCGCCTCGGGCCTTCATGTCACACTCAAAGAACGCGCGAAAATACTCATCATTCGTACTACCAATTGGCACATCAAATAAGCATAGGTCAACACAATAGTGACCCATAACCCAACATAGTCACAATGGCATAAGGAGGATGAGATGGTGAAGAAGAGCACTCCAACAAATGTGAAGATGCCAAAGGGAGTAGTAGTACTCGAGGCAAATCAATGGTGCTGAAAAAAGTTTTATTCAAACTCGTGCATTCCAACATTAGTATCCCGGTGGATGAAAAGTTGTCAATGGGCAAGAGATAACGGCTGATCGCCAAGGATGCGAGATGCCCCATAAGATTGTGGAAATTTTATTGGGTTTAAGACTATCCCATTATGAGTCTCACACCCATTACACACACTATTTTTCAATTTTAGTGCTGAAAGTCGTGTGAGGTTTTTGCTACAGCGAAACCCTTCTAGGAAAATTCTGCCAAATAACCGTGAGACAGGTGCTTGAGCAGCAGTTTCAAGAAGAATCCCAGTAGCCGGCCGCAAGTGAGTTGTGCAATCACCGCTCAATTGGCTTGCTTGTATAAATATATGTGTTCTGATTTTTAGGTATTTGAGCCATTTCAAACACAAAATGGGCGCTAACATGGAGAGACAAAGGAGACGGAAGAAAAGAGAAAACTTTGGACATCCGATTGAGGTCTGATTCATACTCTATTCTTCACTAACATTGGATATATGATTCTAGCAAATATTACAAAACGTATTACTAGTTGTTTTTTGACACAATCATTTACTCTTATTCAGTTGCTAAGGTTTATACAATTGTAGTATTGATAAACAATGTATGTTTGAAAATGATGGTAACCGGTTGTTACACATGCTGTCGCAAATGAGTTGGCTTCCTGTGGGTTATTTGTAATTAGATTTTATTATAGTTGAGATATTTTTAAATATAAGATCCCATAAATTTTTTTTAATTAAGAAATGTTTCTATGTAAAATTATTTGTACGATTTATGTGCTTAATTGCATGTGTCTATTATCCCTCATGGTTCAATTGAAAGAGAAGGGCAGCTGATGGTGTCGACGGGTCTTAGATACCAACAAGGATTTCCTCCATGTTTTCAAACAAAATAAACAGAATGCACATTCATGGCTTCATTCTACCCAAACCACAAAAGTAGAAAGGAAATGAAAGGGATTGGAGACAACTATTTCAATTCCAATGTCCCTTTTTCCCGGTCAAATCACCCGTCAGTACTTATCTGACGGCCAAAACAAATATGATGGGGAACAATCAGAAAACTCTTCTCTAGTCCTTTTAAGCTTTAATTTATTTTTTCCGATCTTCCTCCCGTAATTTTTTGTAACTATGGTAACGAAAATCACAAACACAACCCATGAGAATTGAGCCGTTGACTTTCTTAATGACGAGCAGGCACTTTACTGCTTGTACTACACCCACAAATTCACTTTCCTTCTTTACTAATTTACAAGAGCGACAAAGCTTCAACCTTGAATTTTTTTTATCAGTAGGAATTGTTAGGAAATAGATTCCAATTATCATTGTTATTCCACTTTGTGATTCAGGTGACAAAAAGGCAACAACATGAACAAACTATTCGTCTAGTTTCCAGTGAACAAGCAATTGGTAGTGATGAAATATTTAGAGTACAAAAACACATTTATGGCCGCTTAACCTTCCAGGATGAGTTAGGTTTCCTAAATGAAACCATCTCTTAACCTTCCGCTATTAATAAGGAAAGTGATACCTATACAACTGCAAAGTGATTGAAAATAACCAAAGTCTACACATTAAAAATAACAGTCACCTCTAACCATTACAATGTTCCTCCCAACTTACTAAAGCGGAGCATTAATGTCCGATACCACAGATCGGAGCAACAACAGTAATAACATGATCAGAACTTCAAGCCAGAAATTAATTAATCAACAGCCAGTACAATTTATATCAGATTAAAGGCAACCAATATGGAAATAAAGGGAGCTCCATTTTTTTTTTTTTTTTTTTTTTTTTTTTTTTTTTTTTTTTTTTTGCGAGAAGCATGAGAATTTACCTTATAAGCTGGGGATTTTCCGCGAATAATCTTGCAGAACACACAGTCGTCTTCTAAAATGGCGTTCTCCGAATCCCCTGTTCGGTGTTCGTTGATCACAATAGACGAGCAATTCGAAGTCGATGAACACGAGAATCGGTTTAAAGGAGGCTTAGTATAGACGGAATCGGCCGAACAGATAGGGTGGAAATGAGAGCAGAGCACAGCGAGTCGGTGTGGAGCCGCCTCCATGTACCCCATCAGTGTCTAGGAAAGTCTGCACTTAGTCGCCATGTACTCTGCTGCACAGTTAAGGTCATGCCCATCCGTAAGCGGCCATTAGAAAGGGAAAACATATCAGGCCAAATGAGAAAGAATATATGGTCGTCTTCGTCCTCCTAAATTTGTCTTACACAGAAAGAGAGAGAGAGAGAGTATAATTCAATTTCTACGCCTAACGTTTATTTTAATTTTTTTTTTTAATTTTAAGAAAC